>BDMV01000002.1:28151032-28446629 GCA_008326285.1 Oryza officinalis
GCCGCCGCCGCCGCGGCTGACGTCAGCCCTAGCCGCTGACGTCAGCAGTGACGTCAGCCCTAGCCGCCCGCCTCGGCCTAGAGGCCGGCTTTTTCCTTCCGGGCCGGCCCACCGCTTCCCCCGGCCCAGTGGCCGTTGGGCCGTTTGGCCCATCTCCTCGTAAAAGTCCAATCTTGGTCCCTCGTCTCTTTGGGCCGTCAGCCCGTTAATCCTCTCTCGCAAAAGTCCACCTCACGTCCCTCCCAGCCCTTTCTCCTCTATTGGGCCGCCGGCCTATTATCCCTTCTCCACACAAAAGTCTACTTTTCGTCCCTCGGCCCTTTTAACTTTTTCCCGAGAAAATCCAGCTCATCTCCTCAAGTCCAGTTTACCTCCCTCTCAGCCTAATTTTCCCCTTTCCCCTGCAAAGTCCATTCCACCTCCTTTTTCTCTCCTGTTCGCCGACACTTGTGTCGCCGACACGTGGGCCCCCTTTGTTTGCTCTAATCCACACCCAGACCACGTGGCCGCCCGCGGCTTCGCCATGTTGGCGTCCACGTTGGCGCTACCTCCTCCCTTTCGTCCGCCGTGGTCGCCACGTCTGTGCCACGTGGTGCTTTTCCATCGTGGACTGTCCGCCCTTGACCCGTTGACACATGGGACCCGCCGTTCCGGCGCCGATTCCCTTTGATGATGTCAGCGTAGTCCTTTCCTTTGCAAAATTAATTAATAAATGCGCAATAAATCAATTTAATTTCCAGAAATTCATTTAAATGGCTCAAAACTTCTAAAATTCATATCTAATTCATACGAACTCCAAATTGAGCCATTCAACTTGCAAAATTCATCTAAAATTGAGCTCTACTTGTTTGTTTACTTGGTTTTTATTAGAGTTTTTCCTCGTTTTGCGTGCCAGCGTGTAGATTTCGCCGTTTCGGAAGTTCGTGTTCGCGAGGAAAAGAGCTCGGAAGATTGTTTGAAGAAGCAAGGCAAGTCACACATTCCCCTTGAGCATGTTGTACCTATTTTACGAAGTGCTTTACGTTTGCAAATAAAGTGCATGTTTTGCTAATTACATGGGAATAGGGTTTACCTATCCGTTCGCTTGTGCCATGTTTACTTGTTAACCATCCTTTGTTAACCTTGGGTGATAATCTGACTAGCGTGAGTCACTTATGTTGACTTTGCTAGAATTATTTATGCTTAGCCATGCTTAATTACCATTAGCTCTTTTAATGGGATAATTACACTGTTTACAATTAGCTTCTAAAGAGCGGTTCGCTCGGGACACCCGACCAGGTTTTATTGGTCGTAATTATCCAACTAAAATATGACTTAATGGTGGGCTGTGGGTGCATGGTTTTGCTGGTCGCACCCATGGCAGTTAAGGACCGGTTCATGGGAAACCCTGGAAGAATAACAGTGTTTACCACAAGCAAGAATGGGCAACTGCTGGACTCGTAGCATAGCTCTTTCCTAGTCGACGTTCCCCGGAAAGGGTGGGCGTGATGGAGTCGGTTCAGCCGGGGATATACCGGTTGACCGGTTGCCGGATTCACCAAGGCACGAGGGGGGGCTGCCCACTGCCTTTTGAGGGGTGGGGGCGAAACCTGTGGTGTGGTGCGCTTGGTTAGGAGGAGTTATGCGAAAGGTCTTGTCACGATTTCCCCCTTTGCAGTATCGTGGTGATACTTCGGGGCATGGTAACATGTGTGGAATCGTGTCTTGTGGGTACAGTTGCGCACCTCTGATCAGAGTAAAACTATTCGAATAGCCGTGCCCGCGGTTATGGGCGATCAACCAGATTCACCGTGATTAGTCCCACATGCTTAAGTAATTTGACTTAATGAACTGGTGTAGTTCAGGTGGAATGGTTGGGCCTGTTCAACGTGGTTGTAGCGTTGTTCAGTGGAGATTTAATATTGCTTTAATTAAACAACTGTTTTACTGTTTTAAAACATAAAGGTTTTCAACCGCTTTTCTGCAAAGAGCCACAAGCCTCCCTTTGTCTCCCCTGTGCATGTTTGCATCATTGGTGTGGCTTGTTGAGTACGGTGGTTGTACTCAATCTTGCTATTTTTTCCCCCTTTTCAGAAGTTTAGTACTTCTAAGTTGAAGATGAAGTTAGAGGATCAAGGCTCAGACCCCAGTTGAGTTTGCCTGTGGAGTGGAGCTGAAGCCCCGCTAGGATCGTCTCTTTCCGCTGCTGTTTACTTTTTGGTGTGAGGACTAAGTGCCTCTGTTGTAAGTATTTATCGCTTTATTTACGTTTGGATCTGTTTATTGATTTGTCGTTTTGTGTACCCTGGTTGATGCCTGGACAGGGACTTAATACACAAAATGGTCTGGGAAATTTGGGAAAATTTTCGGGCGTGACAAACGCGTAGATCACCGCGTGTGCGGGGATGCACGGTATGGTGTTGCGGACTTGACAGAACCGCTAAATGTACAAGCGAAGACACTCATCGTCCCTTCGCTGTACCGCATGCAAGTCCGATTCTTCGCCTGGGCGCGGATATGTGCCCTGAAAGTTCGTGGTGAACTGCTGGCACAAATCCTCCCAAGAGTGGATCGACGCGGGTGGCAAGTTCATTAGCCAACCCCGCGCCTGACCCTTCAGGGCCATGGGGAAGAAATTCGCCATGACCCTGTCATCACCCCCCGCGGCCTCGATCCCGGTCGTGTAGATCTGGAGAAACTCGGCGGGGTTGACGCTTCCGTCGTATTTTTCGGTGATGGTGGGCCGGAACCTTGGGGGCCAACGAACGTTCCGTAGGCTCGCCACAAAGGCTCGACAGCCGGCACCGCCCACCGGGGACACGGGGGGCCGGCCCCCGTGACCGGACCGAAGTGGCGCTCTGGACGAAGAGGCGCCCTCCGTTGCGTGGGCGGCGCGACGAGCGTTGCGCCGGCGCTCGATATCGAGCCGGGCATCCGGCCCCCCACGCACATCTTCTTGGGTCGGAGGCGTTGACGCGGGAACGGCGGACGAACGGCGCGTATCGGCCTTCGTTCGCCGTGCCCTCCACCTCGACGACATGGAGCCGGCGACGGCAGCGCCAGAGGTCCCGGCGGCGGAGGACCGCCCGCCGGCGCCTAGGCGCTGCTGCGCCGTCATGACCAAGTTGGCCACGTCATCCAGCCAACGCCGGGCTGGAGTCTCTGGATCGGGGACAACGGGCGGGTGACGCAGGAGCGCGCCCTGGGGCGTGCCGCCGTCGCCGTAGACGAGGCGGCGACGCACCCCGCCTCGCCGTCCTCCCCCGTCGCCCGTGAGCGGTGAGGTCGCGGATCCTTCGACCTCCTCGAGCGCCTTCCCCTGCCCAATACTTCGGCGAGAAGGGGATGGCGGGGTGCGAGCCCGACGGCGCGGGTTCTGCTCCCTGTCATCACCGCTAGCGCTCGGAGAGAGGCTGTGCGCCACTGCCCGTTCGGCCATAGGGCTGACCGGGCGAAGCTTGGCCCACACGAAAGAGGATGAGGGCTTAGAAAGACACGCGCGCCCCCTACCTGGCGCGCCAGATGACGGAGCGAGAGGCTCCTCACCGGGAGACCGCGCGGGCCCCCCTTTGCCGGTTCGGCCGGGGGCGCTAAGTGAGGTTCTTCGCCCTCGATCTGAGGAACGTCAGCGAGAGAGGAAACGCACAAGACGCGGGCCACGTAGACAGGTTCGGGCTGCTGGGAAGCGTAACACCCTACTCCTGTGTTCTGGTGGATCTGAGGGTCTCCAACAATACAAAGAGAGTTCGGTCTCCAGAGCGTATTCGCCGGAGTCCCCTCTTTCTTTCCTAGGCCTGGGCCTCCTTTTATCTGGCCAGGGGTCACCACATGGGCCTCTAGCTGCCTAAGAAAGAAAACATTTTTTTTACAATCAGGGCTAGTCTGCAGCCGGAAGTGACCTCTGACAGGCACGGTACAGGCCTCCTGCCCCGCTCGCCAGCTCTCCCGGTGGACGCCCGTTTCAACCTTCATTAATCGGCAAGCGACTTCCTTGCCATGCTTGTGCTGAAGTCTGGGATGGATCTGACCGGGACTGACATACCAACTCCAGGAGTTAGCAAGCCGGCTCCGGTTAGGGACGAGAGCCAGGAGGCTCTCATCATTCTGACGGGACGAGGCGAGGCGTGCCACAGGCCGCCTGTCACCACCTAACCCGCGATCTGACCGGTCTGTGACCGGTCACACACCGCGACCGATCACGGACCGGATAAGCATGTGCTGCGCCGCACTAAATGCGACGTGGCGCGCTCGTCTGATCCGCTATAAATGCGGTTAGGTGAGCCCTGCGGTGCTCACCTAACCTACACACGTGGCGCCAAAATCACAGGGGGTTGGGGCGCCCCGGCCCTCAGGGCCGAAACAGGAGCGGCCCGACCCCTCGGGGAGACAGAGGGAGGGGTGGCCACGTCACCCTCAGGCCCGACCCCCCCGGGGGAGTCGGGCCACGTGGGCGACCACGGCTACTCAAGCCTCTAGTCATGATACCCCCGGTCCCATGTCACCGACAGTATCCGTTTAGCTTCAATGGCCACAACCTGAAGGTGTGTTTCCATGCAGAAACAGTGGGCTTGGCTTGCCTGAAGGGGATTCTGTCAGTCTTGGCGTTGATTAGCCAAGTCGGGTCACAGTCGCCCATGGGGCCTAGCAGAAAGCGGTGAGATTTGTTGTCGGTGGGGATTAAGATTTGGTTTTTGAAGACCTAAATCATGAGAATGGCGATGAAGATATAAGACCCGGGGGGCAGAGAGTAAACACCTTAACTTGGAGAAATCGGCGGAAAAAAAGCGATAATGTGGATTTTGAAGGAATTGACTTACCGCAGGGATCTCGGAGGTGTAGAACGGGGCGGAGGCCATCGTTGTCATTGAAGGGGTCGCTGTGAAGGGGGTCGATATTGACGGAACGCCGAGGGGTCACCGGAGTTGAGAAACGCGAAGGGTTTGTTGAATCGGCAGCGGAAGGATTCGAATCTGGATCTGCGCGGTTTTCAGATTATACCTAGCAAAGAAGTCGATGAGTTCCTTGGAGCTAATTCCGCTACATTATATAATGAAGCGGAATTGGGGGGCATGTGTTAACGACGGATTTTGGTAATCGACTTGGAGAGAACAGAGGAGACCGAAGCAGAGAGGAAGGATTGAGTTGGAGTCGGACTAGGCTTTGTATCGGACCCGGTAACCGTATCGGACTGGGGAGGTGTTGCTATAGAGAGCGTATCGGCCGATACGGATTTGGTTTGGTCGTGGGCCAATACGGGTTGTGAGTTGACAGCGTCAACGTGGGCTTGGTCTGGGCTCGGAATAAGCTTCAAGGAAGTTGCCAAATAGAGATAAAGCTCGGTTTTAGGCAATTGTATCTTGTAAATTAAGTAGTTTAGATCTAATCTGTGGCTTAAGTCTGCCGCAAGGACTTGTTTGTTAGTTGTAGATAAGATCGTGCCCTACAAGGGTTCTGTTGTAACCTCGGGTATAAATATCCCGATAGTTTGTACATGGAATAGAGTCTCTCTCAATCAATCAAAACATACAACCAATTCAATCTACTTTCGGTGCATCGCCAACCCTCGCAAGAGGTTGACCTCGACGAGTTCTTGCCTTCCCAGAGCAAAGGTAAGAACTCGTCTCCGATGATTGGCATCGTCGGGGCTAGCGTGTCGCTTTAGGCACGTTAAGCCTCGATGATGAGATCGTCGTCTATCGTGTTTTGAGTAATCTTGACAGGCGTCTTGATTATGCTTCGCTGGCAGTATATTCGTTTTAAGGTTTATTGCCGACAACAGTTTAATTGTTATGCTTGGTTAGATTATTTGATGCATCTACCATCCCCAAAAGTAATCGACGGCTTGATTTTCTTTGTGCTAAGTCTCGATTCACACTTTGAGTTGTTATCGACCTCAGTCCTGTTTCGAGATCTAACACGAAGTCTGCTTTCGGTTGTAATTAAGGATAGCGCCGGTGTTTCAGCCGGTCTTACCTAATGCATGTGATTATTTATATTTTCGCATGTGTTTGCCATTTATACATGTGGATCGATGAATATAAACGTATCGGTTGCAGGGTGTCTTCAAGATGTCTTTCTGATTGGTGTATTCATATTGGCCGATTGGCTCGTATAAGTTTGCACTAGAGTAATAGCTAGTGTGTTTGTCTTCATGAAACTCTCATCGGCTGTTTCTAGTAATTTGCCTCATACATGTTAAAATAGGCCGATGAGATTAGATCTGTTTCAATTTACTTATTATCTTGAGTAAGCCGATACAGCTTTGCCCTATCGGCTGGGCTATAACAATGTGACCTCGGCCTATCGGCCGATCGACCATTGTTTTCTGATATGGTTTACTTGTTTCTTGTTGATTGCAGATCAAATCAACTGGCACGCTCTGCGCACGACTAGGCAAGCCAATTTGGACATGCACTGGAGTTAAGCAGATCTCCCAGGCCGTCGTGGTAACGCGGAACCCGTTTTGTGGTCGAACGGGTCCAAATTCTGCGCCAACAGCTAGCTAGGTACATAAGTGTGCCAATGATTTCGGAGTACTCCAGTTGATTCTTAGCAATTCTCTTGTTCTTACGAAGTAACAAGCTAGGATCATAAGATGCTGGAGATGGTTTGCCATCAAGGTAACCAAAGCGACTCAAAATTTTTTTGACATAATGAGACTGTAAGAGTGTAATCCCATTCTCACCTCTAATTAGCTTATTGTTTAAGATAACATCATCTACTCTCAAATCCTTCATATCAAAATTTTGAGACAAGTATGATTTAACCTCATTAATCACCTCAAGATTTGTCCCAAATATGAGTATGTCGACAACATAAAAGCACAGAATAACTCCCTCACCCCCACCATGACGATAGTATACACATTTATCTTCCTCATTGATTGCGAAGCCTGTAGATGTTAATGTTCTATCAAATTTCTCATGCCATTGCTTCGGAGCTTGTTTCAGACCATACAAAGACTTCAAGAGTTTGCACACCTTGCCTTCTTGACCTTCCACTACAAACCCATCAGGCTGATCCATATAGATCTCCTCATCCTCCTCATCCAGCTCTCCGTTAAGAAAAGTTGTCTTAACGTCCATTTGATGAACGAGAAGACCATGTGAGGCTGCTAGGGAAAGTAGCACACGGATTGTGGTCAATCTAGCAACAGGTGAGTAAGTGTCAAATAAGTCTTCGCCTTATTTCTGAGTATAGCCCTTTGCAACAAACCGAGCCTTGTAATTTTCAATAGTACCGTCAGGCCTAAGCTTCTTTTTAAACACCCACTTGCACCCCATGGGTTTACATCCACAGGGTCGCTCTGTCACCTCCTAAGTTCCGTTAGTGATAATGGAATCCATTTCACTACGGACAGCCTTCATCCAGTAGTCTGCATCAGGAGATACATATGCTTCTGAAATTGACATTGGAGTATCATCCACAAGGTACACAGTGAAATCATCACCAAAGGATTTAGCCGTCCTTTGTCTCTTGCTCCTCCGAGGAGCTCACTGTCATCCTCCTCAATTACATGTTCATGTGTATGTTCAGTTTGTTCTGGTGGTGTGATTGAACTGGGAATTATTTCAGAAGGTTGGCTAGAAGTGTCATGTGTATCCTTCATTGGAAAAAGCTCTGAAAGCAGGTAGCATCACGAGACTCCATAATTGTACCAACATGCATGTCAAGTACCTCAAATTTAACTATTAAAAATCTATAGGCAATGATATGGTGAGCATATCCCAGAAAGACACAATCCACTGTCTTGGGTCCAAGCTTGTGCTTCTTTGTTATTGGTACATTGACTTTCGCCAAGCACCCCGATATACGCAAGTAAGAAAGTGATGGTTTTCTCCCAATCCATACCTTGTATGGTGTTTTGTCTTTGTTTCTGTTAGGAACTCTGTTTAACACATGATTCGAGGTCAACAATACCTCTCTCCACCATGCCTTAGGTAGTCCCGCAGTATCCAACATGGCATTAACCAAGTTAGTTAGTACGCGGTTCTTCCTTTTGGCAATCTCATTAGACTCGGGAGAATAGGGAGGCATCCTCTCATGTATGATGCCATGTTCCTCACAAAACAAGTCAAATTCATTTGAGAAAAACTCTCCACCACGATTAGACCTAAGTCTTTTTATCTTTCTATCAAGTTGGTTTTCAACTTCTGCCTTATAAATTTTAAAATAGTCCAGAGCCTCATCTTTCATTTTCAACAAATAGACATAGCAAAATCTGGTAGCATCATCAATCAGCGTCATGAATCCCATTCATTTCACAAAGATCTGAATGTAGGAATTCTAAAGGTGCCAAGTTTCTCTCCTCGGTAGCCTTGTGAGGCTTGCGAGGTTGCTTTGATTGCACACAACTATGGCACTTAGAACCTTTGACAATGGAAAACTTAGGAATTAAACACATACTGGAAAGCCGAGACATCAAGCCAAAATTAATATGACATAAACGTGAGTACCAAACATTAGCCTCATCATCCACACTGCCACAAATATGGTTCATAGACTTATTGCAGAATTCAGAAAGGAAAAAATAGAACAAGCCTCCGCACTCATAGCCTTTACCAATAAAATATCCATGTTTAGACACGACTACTTTATTTGACTCAAACATCAATTTAAATCCATCTCTACATAGACGGGAGCCACTAACGAGATTCTTGTCGATAGTAGGGACATGCTGCACGTTCTTCTGCTACAAATTCTTTCCCAAGTAAACTTCAGATCTACCGTGCCACTACCATGAACAGAAGCATGTGACTCATTCCCCATTAGGACGGAGGAATCCTGTGCGACCTGATAAGAAGAAAACAACGAGATGTCAGCACAAACATGTACATTGGCCCCTATATCAACCCACCAATTTGTAGACTGATTAACTAAGAGAACAGTAGGTAAATTACCATACCCGCTTGTATCTCCAGTATTGCCAATGGTCACATTGGCAGACTTAGAAGTCTGCCCTGCAGGTGCCTTCATCCCCTTGCGTTGTGGACACTTCTTGGCCAGATAACCAGGCAAGACACACAAAGCAAGTTCTCTCATCCTGGTTCAGATTACGGTTGTTCTTCTTCTTCTGCTTGAAGTTGGTGGTTTGCTAGGGTTTGTATTTCCCTTTGCTCTTGTTCTGGGCCTTGTGCATGACATTGGCACTTGACTGCCTACCATCGCCCTTAGACGCAGCGTCTTTTTCCCGAGCTTTCTCTTCAACATCAAGAGACGCTATTAACCCCTCAACGGACTACTCCTATCTCTTGTGTTTGAGTGTAGTACCGAAACTTCTCCAAGAGAGAGGCAGTTTTGCGATAATGCACCCGACCATAAATTTATCGGCTAAGACACACTTAAGGAGTTCGAGTTCCTTAGCCATGGTTTGTATTTCATGAGCCTGCTCAACTACAGAACGGTTATCAACCATCCTGTAGTCATGAAACTGCTCCATGACGTACAGATCATTGCTAGCATCAGTAGCACCGAATTTGGTATTCAGCGCATCCTACAACTCCTTAGCGTCGGTCATGTGCATATACACCTCGACCAGATGATCTCCAAGAACGCTAAGAATGCATCCCACAAAGAGATTAGTGGCCTCCTCGAATTCTTGCTGCTTTTCAGCAGTAAGAATTCCTTCAGGTTTGCCATTACTAACCCAGAAGCATTTCATCGACGTCAGCCACAGAGTGACCCTGATCTGCCATCCCTTGAAGTGTACATCGGTGAATTTATCCGGCCTCAGTGCCTTGGCAAAATCAGCCATATTAAAACCATAGTGCCTATAATAAGGTTTCTGGATTGTTGAAAATATAAGCACATAGTGATTTAATTTATTCCACAAATAAATCATGGCATTGCAGATGGAAACTAACATAATTGCATTATTCGATCTACACATTTAAACTAGACAGTAAAACATGAACAGATCAAATATGCGAAACATGTTTGATGCGTACCGAGAGTTCTGAAAGTTCGGTTGCACAGAGGGAAGGACTCGCGCTACCGGGCGTTGACGATGGCGCGCAGCACCTATGCGAAGAGGAAGATAGTTGTGGACGAACAATAAGCAGTCGCATGAAGCGCTTCCCAAAAACATTTTTGCTACCTTTCCCAATGCAGGACGTCGAAGGCGAAGGTTCCGAAGACCTATTCTCCCGATCGATGGTGCACGCCAGCGAGTGGGACGGAGTAGACAACGAGCGACAGCGTAGAACCGCGGAGGACACAAATCCTAGATTGATTTCGCGTATGCTGCGTGAAGGCGGCGGTTCGGTTTATATAGAGATATCAGGACACTTGATCAGGGCGCCTGCACGATCTCCACTCCGCGTAACCAAACCAGATAAGTCCTGCGTGACTTTTCCGGACTCCACGCACCGGATTATTCGGTGTGTTTCCAAAAACTAGGTTTCCAAAAACAAAACGGAATTTTCGCAGCAAAAGGAAACCGCATCTGCGTAAGGATGAGGAACCAATTTTGGCGGACCAATCACGCACATGTCGCGTATGCGCACGCCTGGGGTGAGCTAGCGCGCGTGTGTTCCTTTTGTTCTCTCCACCACACATGCCTCGAGCGGCTAGGAGAGCATCCTCCCTTATAAGGAGGTCTGCCTCTCCTAGAATAGACAAGGTTGTACTAAACTCCCCATGCATGTGTTAACAGCAGATTTTTGTAATCGACCCAGAGAGGAAAGAGAAAACCGAAGCAGAGAGGAAAGATTAAGTTGGAGTCGGACCAAGTATCGTATCGGACTCGGTGAACGTATCGGACTGGCAGAAGCGCTAACAGGAAGAGTGTATCGGCCGATACGGATTCAATATGGTTATTGGCCGATAGAGGCTGGAGGTTGACAGAGTTAGCGTGGGCTTGGTCTGGGCTAGAGATAAGCTTCAAGGAAGTTGCCAAATAGAGATAAAGCTCGGTTTTAGGCAATTGTATCTTGTAAATCAAGTAGGTTTAGATCTAATCTGTGGCAAGAGTCTGCCGTAAAGACTTGTTTGTTAGTTGTAGATAAGATCGTGTCCTACAAGGACCCTGTTGTAATCACGGGTATAAATATCCCGGTAGTTTGTATATAGAAACTCTCTCACAACACAATACAACAAACAGTTTTGTTTTCAATCTACTTTCGACGCATCGCCAAACCTCGCGAGAGGACAACTCCGACGAATTCTTGCTTCCTCAGAGCAGAGGTAAGAACTCGTACCCGACGATCTGTATCGTCGGGGCTAGCGTGTCACTTTAGACACGTCAAGCCTCGATGATGTGATCATCGTTTATCATGTTTTGGATGATCTTGACAAGTGTTTCAATTATGCTTCGTCAGTGATTTACTCGTTTTAGGGTTTGTTGCCGACGGCGGTTTAATTATTGCGCTTGGTTAGATCATTCAATGCATCTACCATCCCCAAAAGCAATCGGTGGCTTGATTTTCTTTGTGTTAAGTTTCAATTCATACTTTGAGTTGCTATCGACCTTAGTCCTGTTTTGAGATCTAACACAAAGCCTGCTTTCGGTTGTAATTAAGGATAGCACTGGGGTTTCAGCCAGTCTTGCCTGATACGCATGTTTATCGTAAGGTTTTTATGCGTATCTGCCATCTACATGAATGGATTGATGAATATAGATGCATCGGTTGTAGATTACTCTTTAGGGTTTATCTGTGATTGACATATTTATATTGGTTGATTGCTTCATGTAGATTTGTACTAGAGTATTAGCTAGTGTAGTTATCCTTGTTACATCCTATCGGCCGATACCGTTAATTGACATTAATATGTTGATGAAGGCCGATAGGATCAGATTCATGCTTTAATTTTACTTTGTCACGAGTGAGCCGATATAGTTTTGCCCTATCGGCTAGGGCACGACAATGCGACATTGGCCTATCGACCGATCGGTCATTGTTTTCTAACATGGTTTACTTGTTTCCTTGTTGATTGCAGATCAAATCAACTGGCACGCTTTGTACGCAACTAGGCAAGCCTTTTGGACCTGCACTGGACTTAGGCAGACCTCCCAGGCCGCCGTGGAAACGTGGAACCCGTTTGGTTGCGAGGCGGGTCTAAATTCTGCGCCAACACGCTTTTGGCACGCCCGGTGGGACTCGAGAACGCAAGCTTCGCAACAACAAGAAGACCACTTCGAGATGTCAAAGCAGGCTGAGATCTCCGAGGAGAACGTCGTCTCCGTGACCGTCGACCAGCTCAATGAGGAGCAGAAAGCCGAGATGGACAAGCTGGTCGAGCAGACATACTCTAGGACTCGGCAAGGCATCCTTATCCAAAAATCTAAGGTGGTAATGCCGAGCCCTGGAGATGGATCCAGCACGTCGGCAGCAGCCCATGACCACGCCGTCAAGACCGAAGAGAACGCTGCGCCGACGTTGCAAGACAGAATCGACTCCGCAGTTCATTCTGCGCTAGTAAACCAGTCGGGGATTCTGGTGAACACGTTGACCAATACGGTCAAGTCGATCCTAGATGGTTCGATTCACCACCATAAACCTCAAGGGCCGATTTTCTTGCCAGAAAATAAGTTCCCTGCTTATCGGACCTTGAGGAACGACCTGAGCACGGCTCTACAGCCGACAGCGCCGATGCCACCCCCATCGGCGCAACCGACATCAACCTTGCCGCTGGTCCTCACCAGGCAAAAGGGAGGAAGCCCTCAGCACACCACGGAGGAACAGTATGCACAATGGACAAAGGGGAAACAACCGATGATTGAGCCGATGCAGCAAGTACCAGTAAACCTGCCATCGGCCGGACAACCTCAGGCCCCTGTATTCAATAACCCTCCACCGCATACTGCTTACAACGTGCCGCAAGGCTACCAGCAGTATACCACGGGACAGTACGATGCACAGAACCTGAATCACCAGTACCAACCGTACTCTCCTAGGCAGTATCAAGCAGAGGGCCTGCAACAATCTTATCAGCAAGACCTCCCACATCGGCCCGCAGGATACTGGGCCGATATGATAGCCGAAGTGATGCGAGATCAGTTCGGTTTGAAGCCCAAGGAGAACTCTACAGTGTATCGGCACCCGTACCCCGAGGAGTTTGACAGAGTGCCACTGCCAAGCCGATACAAGATCCCGGACTTCTCCAAGTTTTCAGGGCAAGACAACGTCTCGACATATGAGCACGTGAGCCGATTCCTAGCACAATGTGGAGAGGCATCGGCCATTGAGGCATTGAGAGTGAGGTTTTTTCCTCTGTCCCTGTCAGGGTCTGCATTTACATGGTTCTCCTCTTTACCCTGCAATTCCATCAGAGGATGGATAGATCTTGAGAAACAGTTTCACAGATATTTCTACAATGGTGTACAAGAGCTGAAACTGTCCGATCTCACCGCCATCAGGCAACGTGTTGATGAATCGGTCCCCGAGTACATTCAAAGATTCAGGGACATAAGGAACAAGTGTTACAGCCTCAGCTTGACCGATTCTCAACTAGCCGATCTGGCGTTCCAGGAATTACTAGGGCCGATACGAGAAAGATTTTCTTCTCAGGAATTTGAAAGCCTAGCTCAGCTAGCATAACGGGTATCGGCCCACGAGCAACGGTTTCAGGAGGCGAAGAAGTTCGCGAAGAAAATCAATACAATTTATCGGTACGCCTCCGACGAAGATGATGAAGAAGACGTCGACGTCGATCTAGCCGAGTGGGCCCGGATGAAGAGGCCGACAACATGCCAGTGGGCCAAGAAATGTCATAAGGAGGACAAATACGACTTCGACATCAATAAGGCCGATAAAATATTTGACTTACTATTGCAAGAAAAGCAGATCCAGCTGCCTGTAGGTCATGTACTTCCATCGGCCGAAGAAATTAAGAAGAGAAGATATTGCAAGTGGCACAACACCTATTCCCATCATACCAATGAATGCAAGATCTTCCGACAACAGATACAGTCGGCCATCGAGCAAGGCAGGATTAAGATCGATGAAGCCAAGCGGCCGATGAAAATAGAAGGGCACCCGTTCCCAGTCAATATGGTGTGGGCGGACAGGGCCGACGGCAGTGGCCATCGGACCGGCAAGAGACCTTATCAGACCTCGGAGGGCCTGATCAGAAAATACCAGCGGCGGCAGGAAGAACAAGTGCAAGACTACGCCGATCAAGACAACTCCTATGACCCACATTGGGAGTGCGAGTTTTTCCGGTTTTGCTGGAATGAGGGAATGAGGTTGCCATCCATCCAGGAGTGCCCTGCGTGCAACGACGCAGAAGACCCTCATCAGGGCAGCTCAAGCAGGCAAGCGCATCGGCTAGCCAAGCAAAGAAAATCCGTGCATGAAAGGCTAGGGCCGATGCCCCAAGAACGTCAAGACGAAGACCATGATCAACCCCAGAATCCTCAATGGTGCCCAAGCGACGTGTTCGCCAAAACCCAAAAACGACGGGTACAGAGGCTGAGGAAGAAGGAGCAGGTCCAGGAGCAGCAAGCGACAATAGCCCATCGGCCCACCAGAACTAAAAAAGAGTGGAGGATAAAATCTACGGTGGTCAAGGCTGATGAGGGCACCTCCAATACAGCTCGAGCTTCTACGACCGCAAAAGGTAAAGGCGTAGCATCGGCATCTGTCAATATGGTTTTCATATTGCCAGCAGAATACAGTGTGCAGACGGCCGATGAAGCAATAGCCGATGACGAGCAGTCCTCGGCTCGACTACAGTTGTCACCGGACCAGGCCATATTCAGCAAGCCAACTGACACTAGCCACAGGCACCTACGGCCGTTATACATCAAGGGATTCATCAACGGGCGGCCGATGACGAAGATGTTGGTCGATGGCGGCGCGACAGTAAACCTGATGCCATATACAACCTTCCGGAAGCTAGGAAAAATGCCAGAGGACCTCATCAAGACCAACATGGTGCTGAAAGACTTCGATGGCAACGCATCTGAGGCAAAGGGGGTGCTGAACGTGGAACTCACTGTGGGAAACAAGACGATACCCACCACCTTCTTCGTTTTCGATGGAAAGGGTTCCTATAGCCTGTTGTTGGGACGAGATTGGATCCACGCAAACTGTTGCATCCCTTCAACAATGCACCAGTGCCTTATACAATGGCAAGGGGACCAGGTCGAGATCATGCAGGCCGATCGGTCAGTACACGTGGCCAATGCCGATCTCGCAGTTTGGGAGATGGAGGGAATCAACTGCTTATCCGGACGAGTTTGGGATGCCGATTTCCTCAAAGTGACTGATTGTGATATCGAAACGATTGAGGATCAAAACAAGCAGTTACTTTAACAAAGATGAACCATCCACTACCCAAGATGAACAAGCTAGTCGCTACACAAACGACGTGATGGATGAGCTAGATGGCAAACTGGGACAAGGCTTTACGTCGGTCGATGAACTTGAAGAAGTAGACATAGGAATAGGTGACAGGCCTAGGCCGACGTATGTAAGTGCTAACCTACCAAGAGAATATAAGAATAATTTGATAAATCTTTTGAAAGAATTCATGGATTGTTTTGCATGGGAATACCATGAGATGCCAGGATTAAGCCGATCGATCGTAGAACATCGGCTACCTATCAAACCAGGCTATCGGCCATTTAAACAAGCTCCTAGGAGATTTAAGACCGATATGCACGAAGCTATCAAGGCAGAGATCACAAGACTTTACGATGCCAACTTTATCAGGCCCTGCCGATACGCGGAGTGGGTCTCCAACATAGTTCCAGTAATGAAGAAAAACGGCAAGCTCAGGGTGTGTATCAATTTCAGAGATCTAAACAAAGCAACACCAAAGGACGAGTACCCTATGCCGTTGGCCGATTTACTAGTTGATGCCGCGTCTGGACACAAGGTTATCAGCTTCATGGATGGGAACGCAGGCTACAACCAGATTTTCATGGCCGAGGAAGATATCCACAAGACAGCCTTCCGGTGTCCGGGAGCAATCGGCCTGTACGAGTGGGTTGTTATGACCTTCGGCTTGAAAAATGCTGGAGCTACTTATCAGAGGGCCATGAATTATATTTTTCATGATCTTATCGGCTCTTTGATTGAAGTTTATATCGATGATATGCACTTGGCCGATTTACGCAAGGTACTTGAACGAGCAAGGAAGTATGGCTTAAAGATGAACCCTAACAAGTGTGCCTTCGGCGTATCAGCCGGTCAGTTTTTAGGTTTCTTGGTCCACGAAAGAGGAATTGAGATTACACAGAAGAACATTGATGCTATCAAAACTATCGAGCCTCCAACCAACAAGACCAAGTTGCAATCTCTGCTCGGGAAGATCAACTTTGTCCGGCGCTTCATATCAAACCTATCAGGCAGGATAGAGCCATTCACTCCATTGTTGAAGATAAAGGACGATCAAGAGTTTGTATGGGGTGATAAGCAACAAAAAGCGTTGGACGATATCAAGGAATATTTGACTTCCCCTCCGGTCCTAATCCCTCCACAGAAAGGGGTTCCATTCAGGCTGTACCTATCGGCTGATGAGAAATCCATCGGCTCAATCTTGGTTCAAGACATTGATGGCAAGGAAAGAGCTATTTTTTATCTCAGCAGGAGGTTGTTAGATGCCGAGACAAGGTACACGTCGGTGGAGAAATTATGTCTATGCTTATATTTTTCATGTACTAAGTTAAGGCATTATTTACTTTCCAACGAGTGCATTGTGGTAAGTAAAGCCGATGTGATGAAATACATGCTATCGGCCCACGTTTTAAAAGGAAGAATTGGGAAGTGGATTTTCGCTTTGACAGAATTTGACCTCAGATATGAATCGGCCAAAGCAATCAAAGGACAAGTCCTGACCGATTTCATTGTTCAACACAGAGATGATTCAGTTGCATATGCAGACATTGTGCCATGGACGCTATATTTCGATGGATCCGTTTGCAGATATGGATGCGGTATCGGCATGGTCATCATATCCCCTGGGGGGCAAGCTTTGAGTTTGCTTTTACCATCAAGCCTTATTATACTAACAATCAAGCAGAGTATAAAGCGGTGCTTAAAGGCTTGCAGTTATTACAAGAGGTCGAGGCCGATTCCGTAGAGATCATTGGTGATTCACAGCTGGTAATTAATCAACTTTCTGGGGAATATGAATGCAACAATGATATTCTCAGAGTCTACAATGAGGAATGCAAGGAGTTGCTACAAGTTTTCAAGATTGTGACGATGAGGCATATACCCAGGAAGCAGAACTTCGAGGCCAATGATCTAGCTCAGGGGGCATCGGGATACAGGTCGATGGCTAAGGACGCTCAGGTTCAAATCGCTGCCGTGGATGCCGACGACTGGAGAATTGCTATCCTCGATTATCTGAAAAATCCTTCCCAGTCGGCGTCGCGGAAGATGAAATACAAAGTGCTACAGTATGTCCTGTTAGATGATGACTTATATCATCGGACGATTGATGGTGTCTTGCTCAAGTGCTTAGGTCCTGAAGAGGCCAAAGTTGCGATGAGCGAGGTACATGAGGGAATTTGTGGAACCCATCAATCGGCCCATAAAATGCGATGGCTTCTGAAGCGCGTCGGATATTTTTGGCTGACAATGCTTGAGGATTGTTTCAAGTACTATAAAGGATGCCAAGATTGCCAAAAGTTTGGAGCAATTCAGAGAGCACCGGCATCGGCTATGCATCCCATCATAAAGCCGTGGCCGTTTCGAGGGTGGGGTATAGACATGATCGGACAGATCAATCCACCACCAAGCAAAGAGCACAAATATATCCTAGTGACTACAGATTACTTCACCAAGTGGGTTGAGGCCATCCCTCTCAAGAAAGTTGATTCCAAGGATGCGATTCAGTTTGTCAAGGAGCATATCATATATCGGTTTGGATTACCGCAGACACTAACCACCGATCAGGGATCAATCTTCGTGTCCAATGAGTTCGTCCAGTTTGCCGACAGCATGGGCATTAAATTGTTAAATTCTTCTCCATATTACGCGCAAGCTAATGGGCAGGCAGAAGCTTCCAATAAGACTTTAATCAAGTTAATCAAGAGAAAAATCGACGAACAGCCGAGGCAATGGCATACGACGCTGGCCGATTCCCTTTGGGCGTATCGGATGGCTTGTCATGGTGCGATTGAAGTACCGCCGTATCAGTTGGTTTATGGACATGAAGCTGTGCTGCCATGGGAAACCAACATCGGCTCAAGAAGGATTGCTTTGCAAGACGACTTGACAGCCGATGAGTACCATAATCTTATGGTCGATGAGTTAGATGATTTGGCACACGTCCGGTTGCGGGCCCTGGAGAAAATCAAACGAGATAAAGATAGAGTGGCTCGTCATTATAATAAGAAAGTTGTGGCCAAGTTATTTGAAGAGGGGGATCTGGTTTGGAAGTTGATTCTGCCGATTGGTTCCAGAGATAATAAATTCGGCAAGTGGTCACCTAATTGGGAAGGTCCTTTTCAAATTCATCGATGCGTTCCTCACAATGCTTATTTGCTCAAGGGGCTAGATGGTGAAATTTATGGACGAGCTCTTAATGGCAAGTACTTAAAGAAATATTATCCTAGCGTCTGGATCGATTCATGATCGACCCACCAGCCGATTTATGATGATAGCCGATGTGGTGTACATCGTCTTTAGACGGCCGATATACATTATCGTCCTAAGTTCAAATTTTACAACATGAGCCCTCATCTTCTAAAATTTGGGGGGCATATATATATACAGGAACAAAAATTCTTCAAGTTTATCGATTTTATCGGATTGATCCAACACAATACAACAAACAGTTTTGTTTTCAATCTACTTTCGGCGCATCGCCAAACCTCGCGAGAGGACAACTCCGACGAGTTCTTGCTTCCCCGGAGTAGAGGTAAGAACTCGTACCCGACGAACTGCATCGTCGGGGCTAGCATGTCGCTTTAGACACGTTACGCCTCGATGATGTGATCATCGTTTATCATGTTTTGGATGATCTTGACAAGTGTTTCAATTATGCTTCATCAGCGATTTACTCGTTTTAGGGTTTGTTGTCGACGGCGGTTTAATTATTGCGCTTGGTTAGATCATTCAATGCATCTACCATCCCCAAAAGCAATCGGCGGCTTGATTTTCTTTGTGTTAAGTTTCAGTTCATACTTTGAGTTGCTATCGACCTTAGTCCTGTTTTGAGATCTAACACAAAGTCTGCTTTCGGTTGTAATTAAGGATAGCACTGGGGTTTCAGCCAGTCTTGCCTGATACGCATGTTTATCGTAAGGTTTTTATGCGTATCTGCCATCTACATGAACGGATTGATGAATATAGATGCATCGGTTGTAGATTACTCTTTAGGGTTTATCTGTGATTGACATATTTATATTGGTTGATTGCTTCATGTAGATTTGTACTAGAGTATTAGCTAGTGTAGTTATCCTTGTTACATCGTATCGGCCGATACTGTTAATTGATATTAATATGTTGATGAAGGCCGATAGGATCAAATTCATGCTTTAATTTTACTTTATCACGAGTGAGCCGATATAGTTTCGCCCTATCGGCTGGGCCACGACAATGCGACATCGGCCTATCGGCCGATCGGTCATTGTTTTCTAACATAGTTTACTTGTTTCTTTTTTGATTGCAGATCAAATCAACTGGCACTCTCTGTACGCAACTAGGCAAGCCTTTTGGACCTGCACTGGAGTTAAGCAGACCTCCCAGGCCGCCGTGGAAACGTGGAACCCGTTTGGTTGCGAGGCGGGTCTAAGTTCTGCGCCAACACGCTAATTCTTCAAGTTTATCGATTTTATCAGATTGATCCAAGTTTATGGACTTAAATTCTTCAAAGTTTTTCAAAGTTTATCGATTTTATCGGATTGATCCAAGTTTATGGGCTTAAATTCTTCAAAGTTTTTCAAGTTTGTGAGAATAATTCAAGTTTAGGGATTTCAAAGTTTCTCAGACTTGGGCTGATTGAATTCGGCCAATGGGCCAATGAGATTAATTGAATTAAGAGGGTATCTGTTTACAAGAAGGATGCAAAATATATTATATTACCCTATAAAGTTTTCAATTGCTACGATGGCCCTACGGCGGATTTGATCAATATCTTCTATGGCTTGGGCGTCATTGGCCATCGACCCTGGGATCGGCTTTAAGGATTTGCTCAGGGTTGCCAAGTATTTGGCTGATGCCTTTAGCTTCGTCGTCTGGTCCTCTATGGCTTTTGGCGATGCAGCTATCCCGGCCTTGACTTCCTGGATCTCTTTGCGAGTTGCTTCCAACTTGGTCACGAGGTTTGCTTCGAGGCGTTGGAGTTCTTCAAGTCTGTTGTTCAGGACAATCGGCTCAACGGCCAGCTCATCTAGCTTGGTCTTATCAGAATTGACTTGAGCTTTACTGGCGGTTATGGCCGATTTCCAAGCTTTCACGTTCCCGCCTCTCCGCGATTCTTTCTTTAGCCTTCTGAAGCTTGAAGTGGTATTGTTCCAAGAAGATAGCCGGTGTTAGGATCTCCATCAGATTTTTAGGCAGTTGGTCTTCAATTTCTTGTACTCTGCTCCTGATGGGATTGCAGTCCTCCACCAAGTACTCCAATGATGACTCCAGCCGCTTAACGATATTGGTCAGCCGGTTCTTCAGATCGTCAGAAATTGACGCCTTTGCCGTGGCAGGTGGCTCTTGGTCCTCGTCATCAAGAAATTGGACGATGTCAAAAGAGAACATATCGGCTAACTTCTGCGAACAATGAGATGGGGCAGGGTTAGTTTGGTCAAATAAAAATCGGCAAGGGATTTGAAGTGATTTGGTTTACCTATGATGGGACATCGGTTGTACCCGCATCGGCCTCCTTTTGCTGTCTTGATGCGGTGGGCGAAGGAGAGGGCCGATGTGGTGCGGGTGATGGAGCACGCGGCTGAAAAAGAATGAGCAAGGATGATCAGATTTCTATCATTAAAGGAATATAAAAAGAGATCAACTCTTACCGAAGCAATCGGAGAGAGTGGTGGAGAAGGAGAAGGAGTTCTCAATCGGGCTTTGGCCTGTTCACGCCTTTGCAGGGTTTCTTTCTTAGTCCTTAAGGGGATCGATTGAGTTCTTTCCTTGAGCACGGACGACGCAGCGGCCTGAAAAAGATATCTCATTATAGTATAACGACAGAAGGGGATTACATGAATTCAAGAATGAAATTGTATTTACCTTGCGAACTGCATGTCTAGTCCTCTTTGGTTGAGGAGCGTCGCTTTGGTCATCGGCCGATGGATTCAGAGTGGTCTTGGCCGATGGCTCCTTAGTGGTTTCGGCCAATGGGTTTTCTTCTTCAGGTACATCGGCAGCTGCTGCATCGACCTCTTCCTCCATCACTTGTTCGTCAAGGAATTCTTCTATGGAGGGGTTTAGCTCTTCAAGATCGGCCTGATCGTCAGTCTTAGCCTTCTTGCTGGATTTTTGAGATTTTCCTTTGGCTGGCGCCTTCCTCTTGGGATTTTCTTTGATCATCGGCCCTTGGAGTAATGATGATGCCTTTGGGGCAGTAAGGCCGATGATTGATTCCAGGATAGTTGATCCTGATGGAGCCACAGCTTGAGCATAACAAATTTTCTGTCCACTATTGCTCACGGATGGAATCGGCCCGTCTGGGACTTGAGGGCTGATACCTTGGATAAGCTCCGTCACATAGAATCTAGCCGATTGGTGGAAAATATGAGCAGCCCATTCTTGCCACCATGCTTGGAAGCTGATGTGGACAAAGGCGCTCAGGTGCAATTGGTCGCAGTCACTCAGGTTCGGGATTCCAATTTCTAGTACTTTGCTCATGATCAGCGCTGATGACACCGTGCCCCTGCTCTCTAAGAGTCTATGGAAGTATAAATTAATGAGGAGTTGTCCAAGCCCGCACTGTCTAGCAGCCACCATGGGATTATAGAATTCATAGGACAGGCTGATGCTTCTTCCTTGAAATATGCCTACTGGGAGCAGGCATGGGGTGATGCCGATCATGAATGATTCTCGGGACTCCATGTCATCATTCACCAGGTCCAAATGGAGATCGTCAAGGAGTTCAAAACCCTGGTCTGAGAGGTAGATGAACATGTCCATCTGTTAACGACCAAATTTGGTAAATCAAGTATTGGATTTGAAGATAGAATCGAAGCGGATTTGGGGAAAGCTGGCGGTTGCTAAAACAGAGCGAGGATCGGTTGGTGACCAAATCGGCTACGGTGCGCGTCGGCTAGTGGCCGAGTCGGCTATCGTGTCCATCGGCTGAGACGGAGTCAGACAAGGTTAGCCGATGTAGTTGATTCCGATGAGAAGAGATGTGAATCATTGTCGGATTCGGTTGATGAGCTTCATGAAGGTTCCCACGTGAGTCCGAAACAGGGAATTGTATCTTTTAATTAGGATATAATGTTAGTTTCCTAATAGATATTGTCGGTTAGAGTTTGTATTAGGGAATTATCTTCAATATGAGTTGTAATAGAGATAAGAGTCGTGTCCGACAAGGACATATTGTGTAATTCTGGGTATAAATTGAACCCAGGCTTGTGTAAAAACAAGAACAGATCAATACAACTACTTCGGCGCATCGCCACCTTTACTTTTTTATTACTTTCGACGAGTTCTTGCTTTCGAGTTGGGCTGCATCGGCTTCGATCTCCGATAAGAGGTAAAACTTGTTATGGCGGCTTGCGCTCTCGGGATTAGTGCTTCCATCTTTATGACACTCTGATCCTGTTTGTGTGAATCGTCGAGTTATCATATATATTGTATAATCTGAATTGATATCAATATATAACTTAGATCGGTTGATGTCTGTTTCACAAAAAAGCAACCGATAGGGTTATATATCGCTACTGATCTAGATTATATAATATATCTACCATCTCGAGAAGGTTTTCATCGGCTTGATCATCTAGACATTATGTTTCCTTACATATTTAGTGCTGCATCAGTTAGGTTTGACCTACTAAATCATGTTTAGAACCATAGTTTCTAGCCTGTCTATGATTGCTAATAGAGGTAGCGTCGGGGTTTCAGCCGATCTTACCTGGTTTAATTATCTTGTTGTGTTGATATATTAAATCTGCCCTTTATATCGAGATATTAACTTAGTAAAATATATTGAGCTTGTTGTCAAATCTGGTTAGGATCATCTTAACATTAGTTTGACAAGTTGTTTAATATATTTTGTTCATGATAATATCTCTGTATAAAGTAGTATCGGAGTACTAGCTGATACATGTTAGATTTACCCAATCGGCTATGCTATGAATATGTATAATCTATGCTTTATAATATATTTAGACATAAGTGATTTATACTGTCTCGGTGCCCTATCCGATCTATCCCAATCACTTGGTTTAAATATATTCTGAGACTTAGATTATATTTTGTTGATATCTACAGCCGATTGAGTGGATTTAGCTTTATCTTGCTTTATCTGTTATAGCCGATTTAATGCATCTTGCATCGGCTCAATGCTCAATGATATGTCATCGGTAAGCCAGCCGATCGGCTATCATTGGTGGATTTAACTACGTTTTCTTTCTTTGTTTCTTATTGGTTGCAGGATCAAACCAATTGGCACGCCTAGAACCCAAAAGAAATCTTTGGACCTGCACTGGAGTTAAGCAAATCTCCCAGGCCAGTGTGTGTTTTTTGCATCAACACGCTTTTGGCACGCCCAGTGGGACACGAAGAATTTTCATCATGGTAGACTTCAAGACAACTGACGTTGACCCAGAGAATATTATTCCAATGACAGTGGACAAGTTGACGTCGGAACAAAAGGCAGAGCTGGAGGATATAATGAACAAGCTTCAAAACCAGTACTTGCATTCTTTTGTTCAAACTAGATCGGGAACGGTGGTTCAGAGATACAAAGTAGCTTTGCCCAACAATGAAGAGCCAGAGTCAAGTTCTGGGAAGGAAAAAGGGGTTAAGCAAGAGGAATCTCCTGAAGAACCCAGGAATTGACAAGAACGAATTGACTATGCTGTGCATGATGCTTTGATCAACCAGTCAGGAGTGCTTGTCAACACTTTAACAAATATGATCAAGTCTGTGGTTGATGGTACTATTGCTGAACACCAAGCCAAAGGACCAATTTTCTTACCAGATGGGGTCTTCCCGTAATATAGGCCGCTTATGACCAGCCAGCCAAAACCTGCCACAAATATAGCCCCAGGACAGCCGATGGCATCAACATCGGCTACAGTTCAACAAGAGATACCAGCGTCGGTACAGAAGCAAGTAGAGTTTAGTCCTCATGTACTGGTCCGACAACAACCTCAGCATGTAGGGCAAAACATACCTCAAATATCAGCTGAGCAAGTTGCAACTATGTTCAATCCCAATCAGCTAGTTGCTCAGCCGATCCTGCATACACCAGCAAGACAGCAAGTGCCAACCTTCCAGCAACAAGCTGCCACTACTCAATTTGTTCCTAATCAACAAGATTTTAGTGCTCCACGAATGCCTCAGACCCACACAAGCGGCAATCTTAATTATCAATATCAACCTCATTCACCACAGGTGCAATATCGGCAGAGAACGTCTCCTCAACCATATCATCAACCGCAATATTATCAAGATGAGCCGATACAGCCACAGCATCAAGATGGAGCTCGGCAGAAACCTTGGGCCGATATGATAGCTGATGTGATGAGAGAACAGTTTGGATTAAAACCAAGGGATGGTGACAATCTGTATCGGCATCCATATCCAGAGTATTTTGAAAGAGTGCCATTACCAAGCCGATACAAGGTCTCAGACTTTTCAAAGTTCTCAGGACAAGATAATGTATCAACTTATGAGCATGTTAGCCGATTTTTAGCTCAATGTGGTGAAGCATCGGCTACTGATGCCTTAAGAGTCAGGCTATTCCCTTTGTCTCTCTCTGGATCAGCTTTCACATGATTTTCATCTTTACCTTATAATTCTGTTCACAGTTGGGCCGATCTGAAAAAACAGTTTCACAAATATTTCTACAGTGGAGTTCATGAGATGAAACTATCTGATTTGACAAACATTAGGCAAAAACGAGAAGAATCTGTCCAAGATTATATTCAAAGGTTTAGGGAAATCAGAAACAGATGCTACAGCTTGGCGTTGACAAATTCTCAGTTAGCCGATTTAGCCTTCCAAGGTTTATTAACACCAATCAAAGAGAGGTTTTCGGCTCAAGACTTTGATAGTTTGGCTCATTTGGCCTAGAAGATAACAGCACACGAACAAAGATTTCAAGAGGCCAATAGAGCATTCAAAAAGGTGAACTTCATTAATTCTTATGTTTCTGATTCTGAGGAAGAGGATGTTCCCGAAGTAGCAGCAGCCGAATGGGCGAGGAACAAGAAGGTGATTCCATGTCAATGGGTTAAGAGCTCTGGAAAAGAGGAGAAGTATGATTTTGATGTCAATAAGGCTGATAAAATTTTTGATCTTTTGCTTCGGGAGAAACAAATTCAATTGCCTGCTGGTCATGTGATTCCATCGGCTCAGGAATTAGGGAGGAGGAAATACTGCAAGTGGCACAATACAGGGTCTCATAGTACTAATGAATGTAAAGTATTTCGGCAACAGATCCAGGTGGCCATTGAGCAAGGCAGGATAAAATTTGATGACTCCAAGAAGCCGATGAAGATTGATGGTAATCCTTTTCCTATCAACATGGTCCATACAAGTGGGAGGACAGCCGACAGAAAGGACAATCAGCTCAATAAGTTTGACTCTACGAGTATGATTAATGAATATCAAAAGAGATATGATCGGCAAGAAAGGCAATATTATGAGGATGATGATAGCTTTGATCTACATTGGAACTGCGAATTTTTCATATTTTGTTGGAATAAAGGCATGAGATTACCATCGATAGAAGACTGCCCAGGTTGTGCTAATGCCGATGGAAACTATAATGGGAGTTTTAGCCGATTTCATTCTAAAGAGGATCGGCTGATGCAAAGGAAGTTGCCAGTTCATCAGAGGTTGGGCCCGATTCATCAAGATTATTTCCAGGAGGAGGATGTTGAAGATACTTCAAGAGCTCAATGGTGTCCTTCTGGGATTTTTTATAAAAGTCAGAAGAGAAGGGTTCAGAGGATGAGGAGCAGGGAACAATTTCATGAAGTTGAACAAGAAATCGATCATCGGCTGAAGAGAACAAAAACAAAACAGGAATGGCGTGTTAAGAGTAAAATAGTACCAGCCGATGAGAGTGAAACCGATGAAGCGAGAAGGGTAATTAAAGGAAAGGCCATTGCTTCTTCATCGGTCAACATGGTATTTGTGCTACCCGCGGAGTTTGAGGCTAATCAAGACAATGCAGATATCATGGAAGAATCTTGTGCTAGATTGATATTGTCACCAGAACAGATTGTTTTTGAGAAACCCGAGGGAACAGAGAATCGGCACCTCAAGCCATTGTATGTCAAAGGATTTGTTAACGGTAAGCCGATATCCAAGATGTTAGTTGATGGTGGGGCTGCAGTGAATTTAATGCCATATGCAACATTTAAGAAATTGGGAAGGAGTTCAGATGACCTCATCAAGACTAATATGGTTCTTAAAGATTTTGGTGGCAATCCTTCAGAGGCCAAAGGAGTTCTTAATGTAGAATTGACAATCGGCAGCAAGACTATTCCTACTACATTTTTTGTCATTGATGGGAAAGGTTCATATAGTTTACTGCTTGGAAGGGATTGGATTCATGCTAATTGTTGTATTCCTTCAACCATGCATCAGAGCTTAATCCAATGGCAAGGTGACAAGATAGAGGTTGTTCCAGCCGACAGTTCAGTACATGTTGCTAATGCCGATTTATCTGTTTGGGAGATGGATGGAATTGATTGCTTATCAGGAAAAATCTGGCAAGGAGATTATCTAAAAGTGTCTGATTGTGGTATACAGCCAATTGGAGATGGAGAACCCCAGTTGTTACTTTGAGGGTGCTGTGGAGGGTTTTGATTTCTATACTAAAGATGCTGGAGATGATCTTGATGGTAAGCTTGGTTAGGGTTTCATGTCGGCCGATGACTTAGAAGAAGTTGACATTGGGTCAGGAGATAAGCCTAGGCCGACATTCATCAGTAAGAATCTATCATCTGAATTCAAACTTACATTATTAAAGCTTTTGAAAGAATACAGCGATTGCTTTGCTTGGGAGTATTCTGAGATGCCAGGACTTAGCCGATCGATTGTTGAACATCGGCTTCCTATCAAACCAGGATATCGGCCATATAAGCAACCACCTAAGCGATGTAAAGCCGATATGTATGATGCGATTAAAGCTGAAATTACTCGTTTATATGATGCTGGTTTTATTCGTCCATGCCGATATGCTGAGTGGGTTTCTAATATAGTTCCGGTGATTAAGAAAAATGGCAAGCTTAGGGTCTGCATCGATTTCAGAGATTTAAATAAGGCTACCCCTAAGGATGAATATCCAATGCCGATTGCCGATCAATTGGTAGATGCTGCTTCAGGGCATAAAATTATAAGTTTTATGGATGGTAATGCTGGATATAATCAGATTTTAATGGCAGAAGAAGACATTCACAAGACTGCTTTTAGGTGTCCTGGTGCAATCGGCTTGTATGAGTGGGTTGTCATGACTTTTGGATTGAAAAGTGCTGGAGCTACATATCAGAGAGCCATGAATTATATCTTTCATGATCTGATCGGCTTATTGGTTGAAATTTATATTGATGATGTAGTGGTGAAATCTAAAGAGATTATTGATCATATAGCCGATCTAAGAAAAGTATTTGAGAGAACAAGGAAATATGGCTTAAAGATGAATCCTACTAAGTGTGCTTTTGGTGTATCGGCTGGACAATTTTTGGGTTTTCTTGTACATGAGAGGGGTATTGAAGTGCCACAAAGGAGTATTAGTGCAATACAGAAAATCCAACCTCCAGAAGACAAGAAACAGTTGCAATCCTTGATCGGCAAGATAAATTTTATCAGAAGATTTATTTCTAATTTGTCTGGGAGATTAGAGCCTTTCACGCCTTTACTCAGACTTAAAGCCGATCAGGAGTTTACATGGGGGCAGAGCAACAGAAGGCTTTGGATAATATTAAGAAGTATTTAAGTTCTCCTCCAGTTTTAGTTTCTCCAAAGAAAGGGGTGCCTTTCAAGTTATATTTGTCAGCCGATTTGAGGTCAATCGGCTCGATCTTAATCCAGGAGTTTGAAGGTAAAGAGAGGGTAATCTTTTATGTAAGTAGAAGACTTTTGGATGCAGAGACCAGGTATTCTTCGGTGGAGAAGTTGTGCTTATGCTTGTATTTTTCATGTACAAAGTTGAGGCATTATTTGTTATCCAATGAATGTACTATAATTTGCAAAGCCGATGTGGTCAAATATATGCTATCGGCTCCAGTATTGAAAGGAAGGGTTGGAAAGTGGATTTATGCCTTAACAGAATTCGATCTCAAGTATGAGTCACCTAAAGCTATTAAGGGGCAAGCTATAGCCGATTTTATTGTCGAACATCGAGATGACTCGATCGGCTCAGTGGATATTCTACCTTGGACATTATTTTTTGATGGATCGGTTTGCACTCATGGTTGTGACATCGGTTTGGTTATCATATCACCAAGAGGGGCGAGTTTTGAATTTGCTTATACTATCAAGCCATATGCTACAAATAATCAAGCTGAGTATGAGGCAGTTCTCAAAGGTTTGCAACTTTTGAAGGAGTTTGAAGCCGATGCTATTGAAGTCATGGGTGATTCATTGTTGGTAATTAGTCAACTGGCCGGGGAATATGAATGCAAGAGTGATGTATTGATGGCTTATTATGAAAAGTGTCGGGCATTAATAGATGAGTTTCGGCTGGTGACGTTGAGTTATGTTCCTCGGGAGCAGAATTTAGAGGCTAATGCTTTGGCTCAGGGGGCATCGGGATACAAGCCGATGGTTACAGATGTTGAGATGGGGATTGTTACAATTGCAACCGATGATTGGAGGTATGATGTGTTTCATTATTTGAAGAATCCTTCTCAATCGGTTTCAAGGAAATTGAGGTATAAGGCTTTGAGATATGTCTTGTTAGATGATGAATTGTATTATCGGACGATTGATGGGGTGTTGCTCAAATGTCTAAGTGCTGATCAAGCCAAAGTTGTGATGGGAGAAGTTCATGAAGGTATTTGTGGTACTCATCAATCGGCTCATAAAATGAAGTGGTTGCTTCGAAGAGTTGGGTATTTTTGGCCGACGATGTTGGAGGATTGCTTTAGATATTACAAGGGATGTCAAGATTGCCAGCAATTTGGATCAATTCAGAGAGCACCAGCATCGGCTATGAATCCAATAATCAAGCCATGGCTGTTCAGAGGCTGGGGAATTGATATGATCGGCCAGATCAATCCACCATCGAGTAAAGGACATAAGTATATATTGGTGGCAACCGATTATTTTACAAAGTGGGTGGAAGCAGTTCCATTGAAAAAAGTTGATTCTGGGGATGCAATTCAGTTTGTTAAAGAGCATATTATATACCGATTTGGTCTTCCACAAACAATCACAACTGATCAAGGATCTATTTTTGTGTCTGATGAATTTGTTCACTTTATGGACAGTATGGGGATTAGGTTGTTGAATTCTTCACCATACTATGCGCAAGCTAATGGTCAAGCGAAAGCATCTAACAAAAGCTTGATTAAGTTAATTAAGAGAAAGATTGCCGATTTTCCACGACAATGGCATAGCCGATTGGCTGAGGCATTATGGTCTTATCGGATGGCTTGTCATGGATCAATTCAAGTTCCTCCATATAAGTTAGTTTATGGGCATGAAGCAGTGTTGCCATGGGAGTATGTCATCGGCTCAAGGAGGATTGCTTTATAAGATGAATTGACAGCCGATGATTATCATAATCTTATGGTAGATGAATCAGAGGACTTGGTTCAATTCAGAATGTATGCTTTACAGAAGATAACAAAAGATAAGGAGCGTGTTGCGCGACATTATAATAAGAAGGTTGTACCGAAATCTTTTGAGGAGGGATAATTGGTTTGGAAATTGATTCTGCCGATTGGAACTCGTGATAATAAGTTCGGCAAGTGGTCACCAAATTGGGAAGGACCTTTTCGGATTTACAAATCTGTCTCTAAAGGGGCTTACATGCTACAAGGGCTTGATGGAGAAATATTTGGAAGAGCTCTTAATGGAAAATATTTGAAAAAGTATTACCCGAGTGTTTGGATTAATTCATGATTCGGTTGTGTCTTGCCGATGCGTGATAGCCGATGTGTTGACATCGCCTTTAGATGGCCGATATAAGTTATATCGCCCTTAGTATAATTTTCTTCACATCATTGAGAGATTCACAGCAAAATTTCAAAGCAAAAATACAAGTATGGAGTTTATATTATCATCGGTGGATTCATGTTACAAGTTTTTGGATAGCCGATATGGCCCTTTGCCTAATTTGTTCTATTTCTTCTATGGCTTGGGCATCGGCTGCATCACTTCCTGGGATGACTTTCATGGATTTGTTTAGATCGGCTAAGTGTCTGATCGAGGACTTCAGCTTGGATTTTTGTTCTTCAATGGCTCTTGGTAAATCGGCAAGCTTCTGTTCTTCCAGTGATAACTCAGCGTTGCAGGCTTCTAATTCAGCCAGTAGTTCAATCTTCTTATTCTTTAGCCGATCTATATTGCTTTGGATAGAACTTGGCCCAGATATCATCTGATCAAGTTTGGCTTTTTCCTCGTTTATGGATTGCCGATTGGCATGGATGGTTGTCTCAAGATCTTTTCGCTCTCGCCTATCGGCTATCCTCTGTCTTGCTCTTTCCAGCTTGTGACGATATTGTTCAAGGAAAACTGCTGGAGAGATGATTTTGGCTGCATCGTCTGGGATCTGATCTTGAATGTCTTCAAATCTTGCTCTAATTGATCCACAGTTGACAACCAAAGCATCAAGGGAACCTTCAAGCCGATGAGCAATATCCTTGAGGGTAGCTTTTAAGTCATCGGCTATAGGAGCAATAGCCTTGCTGGATGTTTCTTCCTCTTCATCCATGAATTGCCTAATATCAAAGGAGAACATGTCGGCTAAGGCCTGAAAGAGACAGGATTGTTAGTCAATAGAATATTAATGGCCGATTTATATTTTTGATACAAATACTTACAGGAATAGGAGGAATCGGCTGGTCTTCAATGTGGTGACTGTCTCTAGCCGATGGAGTATGTTCACTTGAATCATGATGAATAGGAGTTGGAGAGCGGATCGGCTCAAATATAAAATGAGTTAATACTTGATGAAATAAGATTTAAACAAAGTTTTGAAGGAAGTGGAGGCGGTGCAGGTTTCTTTTTGGCAGCCGATTTCTTTTTCTACAAAAGAAGAGTTAACGCTGAGATCGGCAAAGAAAGTTATGAAAGGACTAAGAGTACAAAGTACATACCCGAGGTTGATATGTCTTGTGGATCGGCGTTGGTGAAGTTTGCTGAGGAATAGGGATACTGATTGTTGGAGTTTCTTCTACTGTTTCACTCAGCTCGGCAGCTGCTTCATCGATGGCTTTTTCTATATCTTCTTCATCTGGATCATAGTTTTTCTGCTTTTTGGTGGCTTTCTTCTTTGTAGCCGGTGGAGCGATAGCCGATGACTTGGTCCTTTTCCTCTTGCCAGCTTCAGAGGGAATCGGCTCACGTGTTTGCCCTTGGAGTAGGGAAGATGTTTTGGGAGCATTGTAGCCGATGATTGAAGGGGCTAATCCACCACCATTGGGGAGAATTCCGGCAGCATAATTAATAATGGCTCCGTTGTTGCTGACATGAGGAGGAGAAGACTCTGTGGTCTGCGAATACAAGAAGAAAAGGAGTTAAGCTATTTTCTAAAGGAAATCGGCTATCAATAAAAGAAGTATGTTTACCTGTGGAACCATGTCTGGAATGATGTCAGTCAGATACATGGAAGCCGATTGGTGAAAAAGATGTTTCTTCCATTCAATCCACCATTGATCAAAAGTGGAGCTCCTTAGCATAGCCAACTCAATGTTTTCCAAACTTCCAAGGGGAGGTCCTTCTATGCTTAATAATCTGTCCATCATCAGAGCTGATGAGATTTCTCCTTTGGCTTGGATTTTTCCTGAGAAGAACAAGCCGATTGGCATCTGTCCCATTCCCAGTTGTCTGGCAGCGCTCATAGGGTCGTAGAATTCATAAGATATCTGGATGTTCCTGCCTTGATGGATGCCAACAGGAAGGATACAGGGGGTGATAGCCGTTGTAAAGATTTCTCTGGATTTCTCAAATTTTTCAGAGTTTATTTCATCAAATCTGAAATCGGCTGGCAGTTCAAAATCTGCAGAGAATTCATATGCAAACCAATTTCTAGAATCTTTTGGAAATTCATCATAAAAATTGCCAAACCAGTCGACGAAGAGTTCAGCTGATAATTCTGATCCGGGATATGAAGATGCCGCTTCTCCGAAGGACATACATCTTCTGGTTGTGACTTCATCTCCGTCGTCATCTTTGGTCGGCTCAACCAAAGGAAAATCAGCTTCGGGCAAGGCTGGTCTCTTGGCAACTTTGATTGTTTGGAGGTTAAGCCATAACTGCAATAGCCACCAAGGTCCACCTGTGCCGATTGTTGAGTTGACGGACAGCTTAGCCGATGCGTTATTCAAAACTTGGTATAGATAACCTAGGAGGTATTTGCCTAGAGGAAATTGCTTTTTGTTGACTAAGGCTTCGGCTATATGTTGCCAGTTGGTGGTTGGACCGCAGCTTGAACCACAAAACAGAAACTTTTCCAGCCACATCAAGAGAAAAGCTGCGTGTTCTTTAGGAGTGACAGGACTAGATCCCATATTCAGAGAGATGAATCCACTCCAGCCTCCAATGCTTCTGGTTTTGAAAATAAATTGGTTTTTGCTGTTCAAGCTGATAGGGTTAGCCGATGAGGTGATGTCTAGCCCAGTTATCATGGTGATGTCCAGAAGAGTTGGGGTCATTGGTCCTTGGTTGAAGAGGAAGGCATTCAAGGTGTTGGACCAAAAATAGCTAGCAGCCGATAGCATGGGTTCATCTTTGGCTAAATCGGCTATGGTTAGGGCTAAGCACTGAGCAATACTGATTTCTTCCCAATGAGTTTGTTTGCTAGCCGATATCCTTTTGTACCATTCAGACCAAGTCTTGACAGCCGATGGCCAGGATTTAAAAGTGTTGCTCCAATGGTTCAAACTAGGGTTGGTTAGCTTAAAGGGGATCCTGTTTGTCTCGGCACTGATGATTTCTATGGGGTCTTTGTTGCCGATCGGGCCCAAGAAGTACCGATTGGGATGAACCAGGCTTGGGATTGCAACTTGGTGGGAGAGATGCTACAGAAAAGAATGGGGAGAAGAAATAAATTGCGAAGGAAAACTAATCTATGAGTAGAGATGGGATTCGGCTGATGGGGTTACCTCAGGGAACTCGATGAACGGAGCGTTTGAAGGAGCTGCGGAAGATGACATCGTCGGAGATGGAGTTGTTGCTGACGAGAAAATCGCCTATGTGGTCGCTGGAGAATCCGATGAGGCTATTGCAAGAGTTGGAGGCGATTACAGCTGAAGCGGTGAAAACGGGAGTAACGGCGTGAAAACCTCCAAGCAGTGGTTGCTATTTAAAATGGCGTGTGGTAACGGTTGAAATGGAAACAGAACCCTAGATCGATTCGGAGAGGATTCGAGCAAATCCGCAACATTCCAAATATCGCGGACTTGGGGGGCATGTGTTAACGACCAAATTTGGTAAATCAAGTATTGGATTTGAAGATAGAATCGAAGCGGATTTGGGGGAAGCTGGCGGTTGCTAAAACAGAGCGAGGATCGGTTGGTGACCAAATCGGCTACGGTGCGCATCGGCTAGTGGCCGAGTCGGCTATCGTGTCCATCGGCTGAGACGGAGTCAGACAAGGTTAGCCGATGTAGTTGATTCCGATGAGAAGAGATGTGAATCATTGTCGGATTCGGTTGATGAGCTTCATGAAGGTTCCCACGTACGGATTGAGTCCGAAACAGGGAATTGTATCTTTTAATTAGGATGTAATGTTAGTTTCCTAATAGATATTGTCGGTTAGAGTTTGTATTAGGGAATTATCTTCAATATGAGTTGTAATAGAGATAAGAGTCGTGTCCGACAAGGACATATTGTGTAATTCTGGGTATAAATTGAACCCAGGCTTGTGTAAAAACAAGAACAGATCAATACAACTACTTCGGCGCATCGCCACCTTTACTCTTTTATTACTTTCGACGAGTTCTTGCTTTCGAGTTGGGCTGCATCGGCTTCGATCTCCGACAAGAGGTAAAACTTGTTATGGCGGCTTGCGCTCTCGGGATTAGTGCTTCCATCTTTATGACACTCTGATCCTGTTTGTGTGAATCGTCGAGTTATCATATATATTGTATAATCTGAATTGATATCAATATATAACTTAGATCGGTTGATGTCTGTTTCACAGAAAAGCAACCGATAGGGTTATATATCGCTACTGATCTAGATTATATAATATATCTACCATCTCGAGAAGGTTTTCATCGGCTTGATCATCTAGACATTATGTTTCCTTACATATTTAGTGCTGCATCAGTTAGGTTTGACCTACTAAATCATGTTTAGAACCATAGTTTCTAGCCTGTCTATGATTGCTAATAGAGGTAGCGTCGGGGTTTCAGCCGATCTTACCTGGTTTAATTATCTTGTTGTGTTGATATATTAAATCTGCCCTTTATATCGAGATATTAACTTAGTAAAATATATTGAGCTTGTTGTCAAATCTGGTTAGGATCATCTTAACATTAGTTTGACAAGTTGTTTAATATATTTTGTTCATGATAATATCTCTGTATAAAGTAGTATCGGAGTACTAGCCGATACATGTTAGATTTACCCAGTCGGCTATGCTATGAATATGTATAATCTATGCTTTATAATATATTTAGACATAAGTGATTTATACTGTCTCGGTGCCCTATCCGATCTATCCCAATCACTTGGTTTAAATATATTCTGAGACTTAGATTATATTTTGTTGATATCTACAGCCGATTGAGTGGATTTAGCTTTATCTTGCTTTATCTGTTATAGCCGATTTAATGCATCTTGCATCGGCTCAATGCTCAATGATATGTCATCGGTAAGCCAGCCGATCGGCTATCATTGGTGGATTTAACTACGTTTTCTTTCTTTGTTTCTTATTGGTTGTAGGATCAAACCAATTGGCACGCCTAGAACCCAAAAGAAATCTTTGGACCTGCACTGGAGTTAAGCAGATCTCCCAGGCCAGTGTGTGTTTTTTGCATCAACACCATCTTAACCGATGGGGGCCCGGTGTAGAATCGAATGAACCATGTAGACATGTCTTCGGCCGATTGATCTGCTCCAGGGTAAACAGAGGCCGCTTCTCCAAAAGACATGCACCTTCTGGTTCTGTGGTCTTCGTGATCGGCATACTTTGATGGGAAGCAGGAGTCCAATAGTGGAGGCCGATCAACTATGGTGTTGGTGTAGATAGTTAGCCAAAGCTGGATAAACCACCATGGTCCTCCATGAGCCACAGTTTGCTTCAGCATTAGATCCTGAGTGGAGATATGAAGCAGCCGATAGATAGCTCCCAAGAGATATCGGCCAAGGGGGATTTGTTTCTTATCGACCAGAGCTTGAGCCAAATGTTGACAATTTGTAGTGGGGCCGCAGGTTGATCCACAAAAGACAAATCTTTCCAACCATAGCGTCAGGAAGGCTACGTGTTCTCTCTCTGAGGCTGATCCTTGTTCCATGTGTTCAGAAATATATCCAGACCAGCCTCCAATCTTCTTGGTTTTCAATTTATGGCTGCTGTTTGCCAGGAGGCTGAAGGGATTGATCTCGGACTGGATGTCTAGTCCTGTTAGCATCTTGATGTCAATCAAAGTTGGGGTCATCGGATCTTGTTTGAATAGGAAAGCGTTCAAGGTGCTAGACCAGAAGTAGGTGGCCGCTGACATAAGTGGTTCATTTTTCTTGGTATCGGCCAGGGATAAGGTAATGCATTGGCCGATTCCTATCTCGTCCCAGTGAACCTGTTTGTTTGCAGCAATCCTCTTGTGCCAGGTTCTGAACCCATTGAGCTTCGACGGCCAAGATCTGAAAGTGTGCTTCCACGAGGAGACATTGGGCTTGGTTTGCTTGAAGGGGACTCTGTTCGTCTCGGCATTTATCAGCCAGGTTGGGTTGCAATTGCCCATGGGGCCTAGCAGGAATCGGTGCGATTTGTCGTTGGTGGGGATCAAGATTTGGTTTTTGAAGACCTATGTCATAAGAACAACGATGAAAAAATAAGACCCGGGGGGCAAAAAGCAGAAACCCTAGTTTGAAGAAATCGGCGGGAAAGTGAAAATGTGGATTTAGAAAGGATTGACTTACCACGGGGATTTCGGAGGCGTAAAATGGGGCGGAAGCCATTGTTGTCGTTGAAGAGGTCGCCATTGAGGGGGTTGATGCCGATGGGACGCCGAGGGGTCGCCGGAGTTGAAGAATACGAGTGGTTACTAAATCGGTGGCGGTGGGTAGCGAATCTGGATCTGTGCGGTTTTCAGATAAACCCTAGTAAAGAAGTCGATGGGTTTCTCGGAGCTAATTCCGCCACATTATATAATGAAGCGGAATTGGGGGGCATGTGTTAATAGCAAATTTTCGTAATCGACCCGGAGAGGAAAGAGAAAACCGAAGCAGAGAGGAAAGATTAAGTTGGAGTCGGACCAAGTATCGTATCGGACTCGGTGAACGTATTGGACTGGGAGAAGCGCTAACAGGAAGAGTGTATCGGCCGATACGGATTCAATATGGTTATTGGCCGATAGAGGCTGGAGGTTGACAGAGTCAGCGTGGGCTTGGTCTAGGCTAGAGATGCTTCAAGGAAGTTGCCAAATAGAGATAAAGCTCGGTTTTAGGCAATTGTATCTTGTAAATCAAGTAGGTTTAGATCTAATCTGTGGCAAGAGTCTGCCATAAAGACTTGTTTGTTAGTTGTAGATAAGATCGTGTCCTACAAGGACCCTGTTGTAATCACGGGTATAAATATCCCGGTAGTTTGTACATAGAAACTCTCTCACAACACAATACAACAAACAGTTTTGTTTTCAATCTACTTTCGGCGCATCGCCAAACCTCGCGAGAGGACAACTCCGACGAGTTCTTGCTTCCCCGGAGCAGAGGTAAGAACTCGTACCCGACGATCTGCATCGTCGGGGCTAGCATGTCACTTTAGACACGTTACGCCTCGATGATGTGATCATCGTTTATCATGTTTTGGATGATCTTGACAAGTGTTTCAATTATGCTTCATCAGCAATTTACTCGTTTTAGGGTTTGTTGCCGACGGCGGTTTAATTATTGCGCTTGGTTAGATCATTCAATGCATCTACCATCCCCAAAAGCAATCGGCGGCTTGATTTTCTTTGTGTTAAGTTTCAATTCATACTTTGAGTTGCTATCGACCTTAGTCCTGTTTTGAGATCTAACACAAAGCCTACTTTCGGTTGTAATTAAGGATAGCACTGGGGTTTCAGCCAGTCTTGCCTGATACGCATGTTTATCGTAAGGTTTTTATGCGTATCTGCCATCTACATGAACGGATTGATGAATATAGATGCATCGGTTGTAGATTACTCTTTAGGGTTTATCTGTGATTGACATATTTATATTGGTTGATTGGTTCATGTAGATTTGTACTAGAGTATTAGCTAGTGTAGTTATCCTTGTTACATCCTATCGGCCGATACCGTCAATTGACATTAATATGTTGATGAAGGCTGATAGGATCAGATTCGTGCTTTAATTTTACTTTATCACGAGGGAGCCAATAATATAGTTTTGCCCTATCGGCTGGGCCACGACAATGCGACATCGGCCTATCGGCCGATTGGTCATTGTTTTCTAACATGGTTTACTTGTTTCCTTGTTGATTGCAGATCAAATCAACTGGCACGCTCTGTACGCAACTAGGCAAGCCTTTTGGACCTGCACTGGAGTTAGGCACCCCTCCCAGGCCGCCGTGGAAATGTGGAACCCGTTTGGTTGCGAGGCGGGTCTAAATTCTGCGCCAACAGCATGCCTTCCCATGAGGTGGGTTTTTGTGATTTTCCAAATAATTAATCTTCATATGGGCCTTAGCCCATATATCAATTCCAACATTAAGATTCTGCAGTGTCAAAATGAAACAATCTGAGCTTAAAACGAGACCCAATTCAAAGTGCAAAACAAAACAGGCAGTGCCAAGCAATAATGAGGAAATGAAAGCGTTTGGCCGCACGCGGCATATATACCTCAATACCTGGACGTCGAACTTGGCCAAGGCGACGGGGTCATGTGCGGTGGCTCGGCTGAACGAGAGTAGCGTATCAACACGAACAGAGAAACAAGGATAAGCGATATTCGACTTAAGCGTCGTCGAATTCATAAATCTTTCGATACCCAATTCCCTGAATAGATCTGTCATCATATCCTGATTTTCTTTCGAGACTAAAAATCAATTAATAAATTATTCTTAAAATTTATATTAAAAACAAATTAAAAGTCTCCTCCTCGTCATTGGGTTGCTTCTGGCCCAACTTTGCTTTTCGTCCCCTCCATCAGGCTGGCAGAAGTCCACCCATCCTCCCTTGGCCTTGGTCCATTTCTCCCATCCTCCCCCGTGCCGGCCCACTTGCTCCTCTCTCTCACAAAGTTTATTTGGCCTCCCCACCTCCCTCGCGCTGGCCCACATGCCGCCGCCGCCCGAGCTAACGCTGAGCCACGCCATCGCCACCAATAGCTTCGCCGTGCCATGTATTCACCCCTTCCTCGCCATCTTCGGCCACCCCGCACTCCCTAATCGCCCCTTGTTCTTTCCTAGTTCTTGGAGGGCCTCGGTCAACTTTACCCATCAGACGAAGGCCGCCGGAGCGCCGTCTGCACCGTTGACCCGCACCGGCCATCATCGTCTCCTCACCGTCAGACTCCACGCGCCATTGGCCGCTCGGTGTGCATCCCTCCCTTCCTGCCTTCCACCGCCGCTTTTCGCCCGTGCTAGTGCTCGTCACCAGCGACAATCAGGCTAGGAGCCACCGCCTTCCCGCCGACAGCACCTCACCGTGTGCTGGTTGTCTGATCTGCCTCAGGGCAGATCGACACCGTCCACATGGTGAGCGCTCTACCGGTGCACCCGTGGACCCGATCCAAGGTGCAGCACCCCCTTTGAGTAGCTGACAAGTGGGGCTCACTGGTTGGCATCGGTTTCCCATCGGTTGAAACCACAAATCGATATTAATTGAACAATAAATCGAATTTCATTTCAGAAACTCATTTAAATGGCTCAAAATTTTTGAAATTCATAATTAATTCATATGAACTCCAAATTGAATCATTCAACTTACAAAATTCATCCAAAATTGATATGTACATGTTTGTTTACTTTTCATATACTGTTTGATGGCAACGGGGTGCTCGATCTTTTGTCACGTGATTATAACTATCGATTTGGTGGAAACCTGACACACACAATCCGTCTTTAGATCAACAGAATATGAACCCTGCAATCGCAGCACCACGTCTCCTCTGGTTATCAAACGTGCCAAAGCCCGATTGAGCTCCCTAAGAAAGCCAATCCTTGCATGTGAATCAATGAACACAAGAAAGAAGAAGAAAGACAATAACTCAATTGCAGATGAATGATTAATCAAGAACTCAGAGTTGGGGTTCCACAAATCGATGAACGACGAAATTGCAATGGCAAGAGTAATCTAAGGAAAACCCAACCCTAACTCAATGACGGCTACTGAACATATAGGTTCAAGGGTCGACAAAGGACCCCTCGATGCATCCCTATTGGACTCCAACATGATACACAACCCAACGGCCCAAAAGACGATGATGCAATACCCGGATAGATTCTAGATGTCATTTGTTTCGATGATTTCCATTGTCTGAGAAGGAATTTTGAAGTATGACTAGACTCATTGGAAAGGTGGTTTCGTTAACTTTCCATACATAGGTAGAACGTCTGAAACGGAGTCCAAATGTCTGAAACGGAGTCCGAATGTGATATGGGCAACGTTTTTAGTGCGGACTGCTCCTGAAATTTGAGGTGGACTCGAACTTGATATGAGTTGAGCCTCCATCTTGACTTACACGCCCATGACAAACTTGTCCATCTCCTAGGCTCTCTTCAAGTGTTTCCTGGTCCTCTTCATAGTTTCTAATTATAATTAAATCATTAGGTTGCAATCTATCCTCAAAATCATGTAAATAAGTTCTTAGGAATGAGCTCACCTATAAATTCAATTGTTGGGGTACAAACACTAGTGATTGGACCTTGCATAACAACTTGAGTAGTATTGTGTGTATTCAATGGAGTGATGTTCTCATCACTGTCTACTTGTTTTTTATTAGGGTCTTTTCTTGTTTTGCATGCCAGCTTTTAGAATTTGTCATTTTGGAGGATCGTGACCACAAGGAAAAGAGTTAGAAAGATTGGTTGAAGAAACAAGGCAAGTCACACATTTCCCCTTGAGCATATGGAATCTACTTCATAAAATGTTTTATCATTTGCAAATAAAATAAATGTTTTCCTAATTACATGGGATATTGATTACCTATTAGCTTGCTTGCGACCATGTTTACTTGATATCCATTATTTGTCAAACCTTAGGTGATAATTTGCCTAGCTTGTGTCCATTGTGTGACCTAGCTAGAAATGCTTGATGGTATTTGTTACGATTATAAATAAATCTGCAAGCGTACGGATACCATTGTAGCATTTTACCTCAGAGTATTCCAAGGGTATTGAATCATAGGAAACGTGTGTGTAGAATCTAAGAAACAGGTTCGTCCAAGGACAACTAAATGGTAGGCGGAGGATAGAGAGGATTCCTAAGGGTTAAGATTCTTCAATTAAGTTTAGGTAAAACTCTATCACTTTTTTCGGGCACCGGCTCTCCCTTGGTCTGCCAACCGAGTCTAGCTTCTAACTCTATGATGTACCCGAACGCGGAGGATTACAACGGATGGATAGGGTTATCACCACATGCTGCCTACCTCTACAATCCGTGGAGCACATAACAAATGAAGGTAACCTCTAACCTAGACACCATGTCTACACTATCGATTACTACTCCAGAGTCTTAGTATTAAAGCACTTAATATAAATATTAAACTATGAATCCGCAATGATGAGAATGTATCTTACTTAAATAAAAAAATTAAATACCCAAAAGAAATAACGAATACTTACTTATATAAAAGAAGCATCCGTCAAGATACAAGATTAGAGAGAGTGCCGACAACTCCGGCACTCCCCTAGAGATTTCCCTCACTGTCTGGCCATATTCTAACTCTACTAGAGAGTAGCCTAAATATAAAAGTAATGGAACTCCACTTGAGTCGTGTTGTGTTGAAAGTGATGTGAGACACTCCTTTTATAGTGCTCAATGACGGTTGTGAATGGCGGTTACCAAGGTAGGTTCACCCACAACCGTTATTGGGGGCCAATGGGAAGCTGCCACATGGAAGCTGGTGGCGAGGGGAGCAGTTGGTGGTTTGGCCAAACCACCTCCACCGTCTCTGGGGGACCATCTATGTGAGGCTGACATTTGGGCCCTTATGAAGGTGCATGGTGGATAGGTCTCAGATATGTCAGTTTTGCTCTAGTTTGTTGGCCCTTCAATCCATGTACTCGCATCTAATTGGTCGAAGGTGTATATCTTCGCATGACAGATGGTTTTCATACAAAATTACCTGCATACAAATATTTCGCCAACACTCGTGAAATGGTTAATAATAAACCCTACCATAAGGTTTGGTATTTCATTTTATTTTGTTTGCTTTTATACAGGAATTGACGATCATATTTAACATTTAAGGACCGTCAACAAGGAGGTGGGCCGGATCATTGTAATTAAGATAGAGTAAGACTCGGTTTCCATGTTGCCCTATGACCGAAGGCAGGGTATAGAGCTCTGATTGAAGACTACTTATTATAGATTAGAAAACTGAAGTCGTGTCTAGCTAGGTTTCTCTCTTCGTAACCCAACCTCCCAAACTATCCAAGGGTAGCTGGGAGCCCTCTCATGGGCACCACATTCATAGCAAAACTTAGCAACACAAGACCGCAAGATCAACATCAAGTTCAATACACTCGGTGGAATACAATCCACCAAAATAGGCTGAGGGTATTGCCTCTCATCGAGGGCGCCCAAACCTATATAAACCCTTGTCTTCTGTATCCATCCATTTTTATGTCTCATACATAGACCCCTTAAATTATTACTGATACAAAACATTGACATATTCTAATCTCAAATTTATTTCAATAATTGCAAACAACATGGGAAACGCTAGATCAAATTAATTTGCAATAAAGCGCAAAAGCTTCCCATTGACAAAGTGCACATATACAAACACTGCTAAAAAACCCTAACAGGGACGACATCATAGGTGCCGGTACATAAAAAACCGGCACCTATAAGGCTTTCCTCGTCTTTCCACATGTCTACAAATGAAAACCGACATCTATAATCACTCATTATTGGTGGTCCATATAAAACCTAGCACCAATAGTCATAGGTGCCGATTCTTATAATAAAGTGGGACCTATGGACGCCACATTGTTACCGGTTCTTACCTATAACTGCGGCGTAATAAGTATCGGTTTTTATGAAATTGGATGAAAGTAAACTTTAAATCAAATTGTAGAGGTCGACGAGCTGTACAACTTTGTAGTTCATAACCTTTTGATTTGAGGTCGTTTGGATGTCTGAAAATGTGTAATAAGTTCTCAGATCTATTTGGGCAAGTGAATTTTTAAAATTTCTAAACGATCTTGGATGGAAACATCTATATAAAAGTTGTAGATTTAGATGAGATCTAAATTTTGCAGTTGAAAAAATTTTCATTTGAGCTCATCTATGATATTAAATATGAATTATAAGTTTCAGATGAGAGAAAAAGAATAGTATTTGCTTCTAAGACATGAAGTTTTTATGTCAGATGATAAGGAACTTTGGGTGGAGAGAGAGGTCGTGGGTTCGAACCCTTTAAGCCACACATGCACATGGAAATGGTGCAAAAATATTTAGAGTTGTTGGAAATAAAGTGGGCTATGTATAGATACTTAATATAAGTTTTTTTGGACTTTTTCATGCCCGTAAAAATAAAAAACGAGTGCATCCTTATATGTACCAGTTTAAATCAAATCTGCCACTTGAGGGGCGCCGGTTGGGAACCGATATCAATAGCACTTTTTGTAGTCATGAAACTATGTTAGTTTGGAACTTTTGCATATTTAAAGGGGGATATGTACAACAATGAATTGATGCCACAGAATAAAGGTTTGCACCGAATGGCTACTTGCAGTTCTGAAATGGCTGTGAAATACTCCCTTACATCCCATTATGATCTTTTCCTAAGATTTTTGAGGACTTCCCAAAATAATCATCATCTAACAAGTGACTCTTCTACAAAGAGTAAATATGCACCATTGAATGTGTTGCATGCAACCAAACAAGATTAATTTCTATTGGTGTAATGTCATGCAATATTTAAAACATGAGCAATCCATGGGACACGAAGCGATGGAGCACCTTAAGCAATGAGGATTAATTTGAGAGTGTCACTGCTACAAAAATCATTTTTCCAAACAGCCAAAAGTGACTTTTGCATGGGGACAGTAGCCCGCCAGTGCCCAAAGGTCTGTGAAAATCAGATTTTTGCATGCGACCAGCGCGACCGCATGTGAAAATCTTATTATCACATGTGGTAAAAATTCAAAAAAAAAGACAACCCTAGCTTGATGTCGTCGCCCGCCGTCGCCGTCGCCGTCGCCGCTCCATAGGGCAGCAGATCCGGCCCTCCCGAGGACGGTGCCGCCAAATCCGCCGCCCTCGCCGCCCGTCCTCGTCATCGATGTTGCCGCTCCCTAGGTCAGTGGATCCGATCCTCACGAGACCAGCACCACCGGATCCACCACCCATTGTCGCCGCCGGCCCTCGTCGTCGCCGCCGCCACTCCCTTGGGAGGCGAATCTGACCCTTCGGAGGACAGCGTCGCAAGATCCACCGTCCTCACCACCCACCATCGTTGTCTGCCCTCGACGTCGCCGCTGTCGCTCTCTAGGGTGGTGGATCAAGCCCTCCCGATGGCACCGCTTCCGGATCCGCCGCCCTTGCCTCCCGCCGCCGCCGCTACTCCTTAGGGCACCTGTCGAGACACCCAAAAATCATATTGTCCACTGCCTATTGTAATCATCATATGATTTTGGGTGAGTGAGATCCATACACGCATAATAGCCACTCAAGCCTCAATGTGCCCCTTGATCACAACTAAACAATATTCAATACAATTCTCAAAGTACCGAATAGTGAGCAAATGAGACATCGCTAGGACTCAAACATGCCAGTCAACTTCAGCCTGAGATGTGCCCGTCAAACCACACGAAGGTGATGACCAGATGTGTTACACATTCAGAAGACTTGACAAAAATTTGCTTGAGCTCTACAACATCTCATTTGATCACTACCCTTACTTATGTCTAGCTAGTCCCAAAACAAGAGACTAACTGAACACTTTCATCAAAGCATTGGCTTAGAGTAATAAAGCATACAAATATTTAACTTTAAATTTTAACTAAGATTAGATATACATAGGCCAACTGGCCAAATAATTAATGGTTCACAGCAGAAGCTTATGTACCCATGACCCATAAGCAAGCCAACTAGGGGTAGGCCCCTAATGAACCGTCCTGAAGAGATCAACAGAACCCGCAACACTCAAATTAACAAAGTTATAGATATATGGCAAGAGTCAGTACATTAATCAGATTAATGTACTGGCAAGCAAATATCAAGTCTAACAATCTACATGCAAAGCTTAGATCAAAGAAGGCTATTTGTGGTCCCATTTTAGCGTAAAAGCCAGTTTTATTTTACAACCATTTGCAAAGGGATTTTATAAAACCATTTTAAGCATGGATATAAGTAGATCACAATAGTTTTCATAGTAATAACATAAGTACATCCTTGCTACCCTTCTCAGCAACAAGTCTTATATCCATCATCAACATCCTACAAGTGCTCTGATACTACTTGTAGGATCGAAGAACGAGAACTAAGCCAACTAGAGGGGGGGTGAATGGTTGTAGTACTCAAAAACTAAAACTTCTAGCGGAATTAAAAGTTACCCTCAAATTCGATGTAGATCAGTCTGACCGAAATAGATCGACCGGTCCGACCGCCCTATCCTGAAGGTCTGACCGCCCTGTATTGCCGGTCTGACCGCCCTGTATCGCCGGTCTGACCGCCGCGTACCCGCCGGTCTGACCGCTGAGATGCTCCGATCTGACCATCGGTGTCTCGCCGGTTAGACCGCCGAAACCCGTGCAAACACAAATTGAAGATCTCTCAAAGTAGATGACAACTTTATTACTTCTCTCTGTGTTTACAAAGTGCAACAATAGCACTCCTCACTAAAAATTCGACTAAACTCGAAACCCTAACTAAACTTTCAACTCAAAGCTCTCAAAAACCAATACCGGGAGGCCACACCCTCCCTCTCTATTTATACACGAGGTAGGCAGCCTAAAGCCACGAACCAAACTCATACAAGAAGTCCTAATCCACCTAGGAAACCTTCCCGTACAAGAAACCAACTTTACATATTCCAATTTTACCAAATTTGAACTCCTTCCAAATTCGACTCCGCATCCCATACGCACACAATATCTCCATCGTATGCCATATGGAATCATCACCAACCACATGCATTAATCTTTAGCCTAAGTATCCCGCATGATCTCTGATCCTCCGGATGTCACCTTATCTCCAACTTGACTCCCGATCCATCACCGGCAATACTCTCCCGAGACGTAAAGATTACCTACACATGAATCAAACAAAGAAACCATATCCGAGCACAAGCTATCCCAAACTTGACTCATTGTTAGCACAAAACAGTATGATATACGCATAGTATACTTCTAGAAGTCATAAACACAAATTAACCATGGATATCCAATGAAACAACCCGAAACCGAAACCGACACAGAATCGGCCGGTCAGACCGCGAGATGGCTGGTCTGACCGCACACATACCTCCGGTCTGACCGGCCTTGCCAGCCCGTTCTGACCGGACCCACTGTTTACCATCTGAAAATTCAATCATCTCAAAAACCACTTCGCCAATAATCTCCAAATATTAAAACCAATATCCTCATATGCCAATTGTTCATCACAATAGAAGAATCAAACACACTTTGATTTTACAATCTCCCCCTTGATGAACACATTGGCAAACTCATCAAAAATGTTTGTTTTGGTGTTTGGAAAAATAAAAAAGAAAAAGAAAAATACTTGCATTTGCTTGTATTTGCATTGACATTGTTTGGATCTCTTCTCCCCCTTTTGAGAATGATTTCATCAAGCAATAGAATAATGTTCAGTGAATATTCAAGAGCTTAATAGTCATACATATAATAATTCATGTCATGTATTGCAACAAAGAGAAGATAAACCCATCAATTATATAGCAAGCATAAACTAGAGTAGAATCATAAACCAAAGATTTTACAATGAAGTTCAATAATACAATCAATATTCATGAATTCAAAAGATTTATAATGCAACATCTTTACAAACACATAAGTTGAAAAATAAATCCATATATATAAACCTATTGACATCATTACTCTTTCCCAATTAGCTTTAACTCAAAACAACCAAGAGAATTTTCAGAGCTTTTTCTATTTTTGCTCATTTTTTAATTATTCCGGGTATGTCCTTGTCGTCAAGACTGTTTCCAAGGATTCGGCACCCACTATTTTTTCATATCGAATACGTCTTTGTCATCAAGACTGTTTCCAAGGATTCGGTATTCTTTTTTTTCACATAAATATTTTTTTTCTCTTGCACAATGAGCAATTTCAAAACTATTTGAGGAATAACAATTCAATAAAGCATATACATAAGCATTTACATTCCAACCTATGCATTAGTATCAATATTGCATATTTCATTAATTCAAATATGAAATTTAAGTGTCATGCATCATCTCCCTTAAAAACAATATCTAAGTCTTATGAAAATACTAAAAATTCATACAAGCTATAAAATAGACAAATAAACATTCAAAGTATTGCTAGCAAGAACAAAAACACTATATGTATAATACAAAGCTCTCTTTCAATTTGTTTCTTTTTATTGTTGTTTGATAAAACAAAGAGCACAAAAACTCCCCCTCAAATCATGCCAAAAGGATGAATAATTCCCAACTCTCCACGAAGAAAAATCAAGAAGAAATCAAAGATTTAAAAAAAAACATGACCTTCTCCACTTTGAACACATATGGAGAGTATGCCGCCAAAATACCTACGAACAAGATGATGTCGAGACCTCCATGTTGGGGTTAGAAATAAGAAATTTTGGAATCCAACACTGAGTCACACAACCATTTGAACCAGTAGGTACATATGTACAAACAAAATCAGAATCAGACTTACCTGAAAACTTACCTTGTCGCTTCACAAAAATCCGATTTGAATTACGCGCAAAATTACCCTGATACCGATCTGACCACTGCTGTCTAGCTGGTCTGACCAGGCCGAATACCTGTGGTCGAACCGTGCTCCTTGAACCAAAACCCGATTTTTGCCATCTTTGTTTTGCAAAAGCAATCTCTTTTTCTTTTTTCTGTTTACGGGCAAGTCTAAAACAAAAACCAACCAAATGTCCATCTTTTCCACAAAAAGAACAAGTATACTTCTCACAACAAGAAGTTTTTGAATTAGACAGTTTTGAAATCGGTGGTTTCACAATAAAAGACTTTGTTTCTTGAACCGTTGACGAACGAGAAGACAAAATCCCAGCAGATTTAAAAACCGTTTTCTTTGGTTCAGGTTTTGTTACAACTTTACCTTTTTCAGTTACGCTCAAAACAGCAGGTTGATGATTTGTAAAATAGACATTAGTATCAAAACCTATACCACGATTATAAGTGCTCACTTTTGATTGATCCAAAATCATATTAAGTTTCTTTTTGCCATCAGAAAACCTTTCCAAAGAACTTTTCAAATAAGAAACTTCTTTTGTCAAATTTGCACAATTTTCACAATCAACCAAAACACAATTTTCACAATCAACCAAAACACCTTTGTTCTTGCGACACTTAGAACACGAAAGCACCTCATCACATTTCACAATGTTTTCCATGTACTCAACACGTCCTAAAGCATCTTTTAATTTCATCTCATTCAAAAAGCACTTTGAGCAATTTTGTGAAATCAAAATATCCTTGTGTTGTTTAACCCTTTTTGCACTCAAAATATTGAACAAAGAACTTGCACAAAAAGCAATTTTATATTTTTTCAAAACGTTCTTTGTCAAAATCAACTCATCAACAACACGAGCATGCAAAGCAAATCCAAGAGCAAAAGAAGACTCAAGCCTTTTGGCATTTTCAACCTCAGATTTCAATCTCAAGCAATTAACAGAATTAACATCTCGTAAAGCATTAATTTCAGAAAATAAAACTTCACAAGATTTGCAATCATCATCATTAGGAATTGAAGATTTTAATCTACCAATTTTAGCATTTAGAATCTCAATAATGTGATCCTTCTCATCGAGCATATTAGAACATGTTTTAAGTTTCTCTGCAAATTTGAAAGCAGCATGTTCTAATTGATCGTAACTAAGCTTTTCTTCACTATCACTATCAGATTCATCTTCATCAGAACTTGCATTGCGAGCAAAAAAAGCTAAATCAACAACATGCTTACCTTTGCCATTGCTCTCTTTTTCTGAGTCTGATTCATCGCTCTCACAAGCTTCTATGAGTTCTCGAATTAGCCTTTGCATGCAACTCTTCTTCTTCTCCTGTTTGATATTCTTCTTGTCGACCTCCTTCTCCTTGTTCACCTTCTTGCGGTTAGGACAATTAAACTTAATATGATTCAACTCTCCGCACTCAAAGCACCGAATGGGACCTCCTCGCTTCCTGTTCTTGACATTGTTCATAGCTCGAGAAACCTTGTTAGCAGCCAAAACCAAGTCCTCCTCCTCGAACTGTTCGAGTTGCTCATCGGACATGGCATTAATCAAAGCAAGAGCGTAGAATTAGACGAAGAAGCACCAACATTCAAAGAAGTCGAGGGAGAAACCAAAGCACTAGACTTAGAATCTATCTTGCGAGAAAGAATATTCATCTCATTAGTTTTGAGTTTTGTGTAAAGAGAATCCAACGTCAAAGTAGACATATCAACAGACTCTTGAATAGATGTAACCTTCATCTCCCAAATAGACATATCAAGACCATTCAAAAAGTGGCGAGAAACCTCAGATTGTGTGTAATTTGAATCTTAAGAAGAATCAACAAATCTAAGATCACTCAAAATCTTGTTAAATCTACCAAGATAATCATCCAAAACTTCTCCAGGTTTCATCTCAAATTTTATGTATTCCTTTTTGAAAAGATCTCGACGAAGTTCTTTAATATTAGTAGTTCCTTGATGAAAGTTTTTCAAAGCAATCCAAATCTCATGAGCGGTTTTAAGATGTGACACACGATCAAAATCCAAACGAGAAATTCCACTCAACAAAATATTACGGGTTTTGCAATTGTTATTAAATTCAGTTTTCAAAGCTTCAGTAGAAATTTGATAAGGAATCTCACAAGGAAGAGCAACCTTTTGCCAAACATCATAATCTTGTGCCATAATGTAAGATTGCATCTTGTCACACCAATAAGCAAAATCCGAACCATCGAAAATATGCAGCTTAGTTGAAAACTTGTTAGCCATGGCTTAAAACTCTAGATCGGTAAAAATCCAAAGAAGAAAACAAGGCTCTGATACCACTTGTAGGATCAAAGAACAAGAATTAAGCCAACCAGAGGGGGGTGAATGGTTGTAGTACCCAAAAACCAAAACTTTTAGTGAAATTAAAAGTTACCCTCAAACTCGATGTAGATCCGTCAGACCGATCTACATCGAATTTGAGGGTAACTTTTAATTCCGCTAGAAGTTTTGGTTTTTGGGTACTACAACCATTCACCCCCCCCTCTGGTTGGCTTAGTTCTTGTTCTTCGATCCTACACATAACACAACACATTGGCAACTAGCCACCATAATCATCATCTTAATCATCAAAACTCAACACATTTCACCATTCCCATAGCCCATTTTTATAAACTCATTTATAAATCACATGTCTATACTCATGGCACTTCACCTAGTCGCTCATGACCGTGAGTACGGCTAATCGATTAGTTTTGCGAACCCTGCAGAGTTTGTACAGCTTTACCCACATGATATGAACACTCTAGTTTGCCTTGTGCCGGCCAAAGCACTACCATACTCTATACGTTGAGTGTGGTCTACTGGTCATAACGTAGCCTTTACATTACTTAACGCCTAGTCTTGCATCAGCGACGGCAAGCGTGAATTCACCCTAGGAAGAACCCGAGCCGTTAGATGATGGGCCCACGCCTTAAACCTAACGTCATGGCAATGAACACATCCGTTCCCCCACGAAGCACTTAATTGTTGAATTGGACAAACTTAGACGCCTAAACTACCCCCAATAATAAGCGGAGTAAATAGGTAGTTCCTATGAATCATTGCTCAGACTAATTCATTCTACTCCGGCCTACCAATATGCAAGGCTAGACTTTAAGTAACTTAATTAGCTGAGGCCACTCATAAATAGCACATGTGGATATACGGTATACTTAAGTTGGTGACACAAAGTTCAGTCCTTAACCGACTCAGGCGAACACTCTCCCTATCGATGTGCAACTATCACCATATGCACACCACCAACCGTCCGAGTCTAAAATACATTTCCATCAAGTTTTAGTTCACAAATATCAGAGAACTTAACTTCTGTCCAGCAGCAAAAATAATGCTCCAAAATCTCATTTATAAAGTGATCACAATATTATTTAGCAAATTACTAAACATGGCTAAGAATAAGTCATTTGTATAAAAATATATATACCCATTTGAGCACTTGGAAGGTACTCTCACCAACCTTATGGATACAAACACTGCAGAGTACAATAATTCAAGGAATTTATGCAGCAAGTTGGGCATATCTACCATTCACCATAGTTCAACTATCGATAATTAGAAGTATGCATGCAATTTTAGAAACAACACATTTCATTCCCCAAAACATAGGTTTGCAATGTGTTCAAAAGAAGAGGGGAGAAACTTGCCTTAGTTAGAATTTCCATCTTGGTCAGCAATAAAACCCAAACTCCTCACCAATAGCGGATTCATTCACTATACAAAAAAAGGTAACGGTGTAAACACCAAATCAAGCAAAAATCCAAAATGACCCTAATATGCATGAATTCTCTACTGTGATTAGGTAATGATTAAACATGATTTATGGAAAAAGAATTTCTATTTTATCTCAATTTATTTGAGAGTTATGAATTTTATAAATTCAATACTAGACATGGGCTAACAATGTTCTATTGAATTTTAGACACATTTTAAGTTTAGGTTCTGGAAATTTTTATATTTCTGAAGTAAAGATTATGATTTCTTGATTTCATCAAAATTTAGTTCACAATATTTAAAGCTAGTATGAATTTCTTATGCATTTTACAAGTTGTAATGTGTTCTATGTTGATAGTTCTTTTTATAAAGTCTTAGTGATTTATTTTGTACAGAGGGTATTACTTTCTGTTTTCCTAAAATGAAAAGGGTAACTTCATTAACCATAAAATGTGAGTTCATAATATTTTGGAGCTATAATAAATTTTCTACTTATTTTATAAAGTGGGATGTGCCTTATGCTACTAATTTATTATTCCAACCTAAGAATTATTATATGAGTTAAGTATCTTCAGTTTTGGTTGTAGTGATTTAAGTTATAGACTTGCTGGTCCAACTAAGCTTCACTTTGGCTTATTTGGAGCTAATGTGCATTTTTATATAATTTATCCAATTTATGGCTTGTGATTTAATAGTTGTCTCACCACTTAAGGATTAGAAATGATTTCCTATATTAAAAGTATGATATTTTTATTTGAGAGAATCTCTTATATACCACTGAAAATTGGTCTAATATCTTGTATGCTACTAAAAATTAGCTCTTCCCTTGTATGCCATTAGTTCAAATTTGCGCACCCTCTCATGTCACTCCCGTCCGTTGACTGTGTGTTGACTGTTGTTAGGATGTAATCACTTGTCAGCTTTTTTGTAGAAATGACAACTGCCTAAGTGGCCCAAGCCCAGCATCCCTCTCCTCAACAAGATGGGAAAACCCTAGATCGTGAGGATGGGAGGAGGCATGGCACGAGAGGGGAGAAGAGCAGGCGGGGTGGCTCCCCTGAGCAGACCGAGCGGCGAGGGCAGCGGCTAGTCGCGAGAGGGGCGGTGTCGGAGCAGGCAGGCGGCAGGCGAGGGCGGCGGCGCCTGGTCCCGTGAGGGCGACGCCCGGTTGCGGGAGGGCTGGCAACAGGAAGGGCGGCGGCCGATCGCTGGAGGGGCAGCGGCCGGTCGCGCGGAGGGGCGGCGGCCGGTCGTGCGGGAGCTACGGCAACTGGAGGAGGAGGTACGCGAAGGGGGGGCACGCCCTGAGCAGGGGCAACGCCAGTCCCTGCCAGCGCCGGCGACCTGAGGAAAATGGCAAGGAAAATGGAGAAGGCAAGCCAATGTCCTCCCAAATCTTGGGTTCCCGAAGGGTATGTCTCAAAATTTTCCCCTCTTGTGATTGTTCTAATTTTTGCATATGGTGGTAGCACTGGCGAGGTGTAGTTTTGTGGCATGCAGTAATTTTGTTGCATGCATCGTGTATAGGATGGATCCTGGTACAACATATTTGTTGAAAATCAGGCTCCATGGGCATCATAGTAGAGAGAACTTCACCTATAAAACAGAGGAGGTGGTAGACAGTGACAGGACAAACTTCAAGGACTTTATTGATGACATTAGGGAGAAGTACCCATGGGGGGTGAATGAATTTATAACAGTGAACTACCATGATCCAGTAAACAAAAACTATCCTCAAGTATGCTCAGACCAATGTATGCTAGAAATTTTTGTCAAGAATGCCACCATCAAGGAAATATCTATGTTGATTCAAGTTCATACCAACAATGAGCCAGCTGTAGTTCTTCCACTTCCTGATTGGCTAACACCTGAAAAGATAGCTAGTGGGACAGAATCTAATGCGGCTGACATACATGATGTGCCATGCACTCCATCTCTTGCAGTGCCATCTCAGGCTACTATATCTCAGCCTAGCAGTAGCACAGAACCTGTTGATAAGTACTTAGCAAATCCATTTAAACAAAATGAACATGTTGGCGTTGATGATGAAGGCATTTACTCCGATGATGAAATTGTTGTTGATACTGCTAATGGTGAGCGAGAGAAAGAGCGTACAGATGTACCTGAGGTGGTTAGTGAGGAGGGGGAGGAAGAGTAGGATGGTGTCGACGAGGGAGAGGAAGAGGAGGATGGTGTGGAGGACGAGGGGGAGGAAGAAGAGGATTGGGTGGTTGAAGATTTTATTCCTGTCCAAAATCCAGAGATAGTATATGATAGAAATGATCCCCCAATGACAAACGATAGTATTTATGAAAACATTGTGCAATTTAGATTGGCAATAGCTCAGCATGCAATTAAGCATGAATTCGAGTATAACATTGTTAAGACTGACCCAGGGAGGTTCATTGCAAAGTGTGCTGCTGAGGGGTGCTTGTGGAGAATTCATGCATCAACAATGCAAGACAATGTCACAATTCAAGTATTAGTTCTATTATTTTTCAACTAGGAGATTACTACCAAATTTGTAGTTTACTAATGCAAATACTTCTACCATTTGTGTTTAAAATGCCATTTGCTGTGCATGTATGTGGCTGCCTATTTTTCCTTGATACCAAATTTTAATTGATCAAAGAAAATGGGAGGTGGCTGCCTATTTTTCAAGAATGGCAGGTGACTGCCTTGCATGTGGCTGCCTATTTTTCATTGATGCCAAATTTTAAATGATTAAACCTTGCATGTGGCTGCCTATTTATCATGTGCTACGTATACCATTTTTTATTCTATTCTTTTGGTAGGTGAAGACCAATCATGTTGCTCATTCTTGTTCAAGTGCAAGGAGTGAAAAGATCAAACCTGCAAGCAAGGCATGGGTATGTGAAAAGGTTAAGGATTGGTTGTTAGAGGTTGCAATTATGGGAGCAAAAGAATTGCAGACGAGGATCCATGAGACACAAAGTTAAGGTGAACTATAAAAGAGTTTATGCTGGGAGGGACTTGGCTCTTGAAAAGTTGTATGGTAAATGGGAAGACAGTTTTGATAGATTGTACAGCTACAAGGCAATAATTGAGAGAGAATTTCCTGGAAGCTTTGTTGTAATTGACCACCAAACTATATTGGGGAAGCTTAGGTTTAGAAGACTATTCTTTGCACTGAAACCTTGCATAGATGGGTTTCTAGAGGGCTGCAGGCCATATGTAGCAATAGATAGTACTTTTTTGACTGGCAAGTTCAAGGGACAGCTAGCAACTGCATATGCTGTTGATGGGCATAATTGGATGTACCCAGTTGTCTTTGGAGTGATGGATTCAGAGACCAATGATAACTGGAAATGGTTCATGGAGAGACTTAGGGATGCTATCGGGAATCCCAATGGACTCACTATTTGTACAGATGCAGGGAAAGGAGTAGATACTGCAGTACATCAAGTTTTTCCTTATGCAGAACATAGAGAATGTATGCTACATTTGGTGAACAATTTCAAGAAGTTCCATGGGAAAGTGTTTGATGATAACCTATGGCCTGCAGCATATTCATATAATCCATATTTCTTTCAGAAACACATTGAGAGAATGAGTGAAGCAAAGCCAGAGGCTGTGGCTTACCTCAAACAAAACCATGTCAGAGTTTGGACTAGAAGTCAGTTCTCAGGACAATGCAAGGTTGATTATGTTACAAATAATTTAGCAGAATGTTTCAATAACTAGATCAAGGAGCATAAAGGATTGCATTTGGTGGATTTCATGGACATGATTAGGCATGAGTTAATGGTGAAATGGGACAGGAGAAGGTCCATTTCAAAAAAACTTGAGGGGAATATACTCCCACACATCATGAAGGAATTGAATGAAAAGAGCAAGGGTATGAACCATGAAGTTACAAGAAGTGATGATACATTACCAGAAGTGGAGTGCAAGGGAGGGAGTGGCCATAGGTTGGTGGTCAATCTCAGATATCAGACATGTAGCTGTAGAGAGTGGCAGGTCTCAGGGAAACCATGTACACATGCTATAGCTTTTATCACATCTATCAGAGGTTGCAACATTGAGGATTATGTAGACAAATGTTACTCTGTTAGTAGGTTCCAGCTGGCTTATTCAAAAATAATCCCTCCTTTGGTTGACAAATCTCAATGGCCTAATCCTACCCATGACTTCTTGCATCCACCGGTTCTCAAAAAAATAACAGGCAGGCCAAAGAGGACAAGGTATGAAGGTTGCAGTGAAAAGGGGAACACAGGAGGTAATAAAGGCAAGCACAAGTGTCCACTTTGTAAGGGATATGGTCATCATTGGCATAGTTGCAGAGAGGTGATCCTGCTGATTACCAAGCAATGCAATCTGAAAGGTATCTTCTTGTTTATAATGTGAAATATTTCCTCTTCATTTTCATTCTTAATTCTGTCATGTTTAAAATATTTTGTTGTATGTCTAAAATATTGGTTGTAGGGGTCCTCCAAAAAAAGGCAAAAGAAGGATACTAGTGTACATTGTGAATCTAGCATTGTACATGTTCCTAGTGAATCTTCTACACAGAATCCTTGTTTGGCTCCAACAATGTCATATCCATCAACCAAAAGTTGCCAAAGTGAGAAAAAAGGACATGACCTTACTCTTCATCAGATTCAATTTGGTATATTTGGTTCTATGAGATTTTATCTTCACTGAGCACTTTGTTATTTGCTTACATTTTCCTTTCAATAATTATTGTCTTACATTTATGTCAAAATCTTTAGATCAAGATCAATGACAAGATCCAACCAACCAAAACCTTTGAGTGTGGTGATGCCACTGCCAGCACCTGATAAGGGCAAGGTCAAGGACAAATCTAAGGCAAAGACTAAAGCCAAGGTAGCCAATAAGAACAGCAAGAAAGATAGCACTGCTACTACACCTTTGGCTCAAATCAAGCAAAAAGGTAAAGATGTTCATGTGTCTCTAGATAGTCCAGCAATGGGGACAAGAAGCAAAAAGAAATCTCTAGATTTTAATTGAGACCGAACATGTCTTATGTTATTTTGCTATTGTAATATTTGGGAGTTAGTGTCACACCCTGAAGTTTTCCTTCTAGGTTTAAATTCGTGAAATAAATCGCTTAAAATAAATTTTCTTTTAACCTAGAGCAAAATTCTAATTTAAAAACATATTTAATCAAGTGGAAATGGCATGGTGGGATTTTTCATGAGTTCCCCATATTAAAATACATTAACAGGATTTTTAGTGCAATTTTCAGAGCCCTAGAAATAATTTTAATCAATTAAAAACCTTCACCGTAATAATTTAATCCTTGGGAAAATTCTTTTTCCTTTCTTTTTTTCTTCGGGCCGTCAGCCCATCTCTCTTCCTTCTCGGGCCAGCTCAAGGCCGCGCGCCGCCCCATCGCCCCCTCCTCTCCCTCTCCCCGGGCCGGCCCAAGGTCGCGGCTTGCGCCACGAAGTCCGCCCCGCCTCCCTCTCCCTCTCGGGCCACTGACAGGTGAGGCCCATCGCTGGGCTGTCTCCTCAGCCGGCCGCCCGAGCCCACCGCCGCCCACGCCGCTCGCGTCTCCACAACCACCACCACCCACCTCCCTGAGAAGCACGCGCCGCTCGCATCCACCTCACCCAGTCCATGCCCTCTCCCCTGCATCCTAGAGCCCGGGATTCGCAACCGAAACCCGGCCCTCTCTCCTCTCTCCTCCGAACTCCGGCGAGGAATCCGGGGGCCAATGGCCAAACCCTAGCCCCCGGACCCCTATAAAGCTCCTCCCGGCACTCCCCTCTCTCTTTTTCCCCTAACGTCGACGCCTCCCGTGCCCTCTAGCGCCGCTGTCGCCGTCGTCTCCCTCCGCTCTGGTGAGCCCTCTCTCTCCCACTCTCTCTTTTCTTTCTATCTTGCCGCTGTGCCGCTCGCTCGGCCGCTGCCCAATCGCCGCTCGCGCCGCCGCGTCTAGCCGCCGCCCGTGCTGATCGTTGGCCGCGCGCACCGCCGCGCCATGGCTGCGCCATGGCCGCGGCTGGTTGCCGCGTGGCTGCCGCGTGGCTGCCGCATGGCCGCCGCGTCGGCGCCACGCGTGCGCCGCATAGCATCGCGCNCCCCCCCCCCCCCCGCCGCACCCGTCGCGTGGCCGCCACGTCGGCGCTACGTCGGTGCCACATGGTGCGCCGCCCGCCCGCCGGCCGGTGAACTTGGTCCACCGTGGATTGGGGCCCCGAGCCATTGACAGGTGGGGCCCACCCGTCGGCGCCGCCGGCCCCTCCCCGCTAACGTAAGCCCTAGGGATTATTGGGCAATAAATTGAATAAGGATTTTTTTGTTTATAGTAAAAACACAGTTAATCTTCTAAAATTCATAACTAATTCATCCGGACTCCGTTTGAGTCCATTCAAGTTACAGAAAATTCATAAAAATGTCTAGAATCCATTAAAAATGGTTTTGTTCCTTGTTTCGGTAGACTTATAGCCTGTTTGCTTGTGTGCTTTGTTTTTCATTTAGATTCCGGTAATTCTGACACTCTGGTTTACTTCGAGGTTGTTGCAGAGGCCGATCCAGCACAGGAGCAAGGCAAGTCATGCTTATTCACTTGAACATATTGTACCTAAATTATGAATGTCTTATTTCTCTAAATATTGCATTGTTTTATAATGTCATCTATGGGCTTACTTACCTATTGTACTCAGCCTTATGTTCTAAATACTTTGTTCCTTTGATAGCTTGGGAAGTAATTTGAGTAGATGCTAGGTTAGAACCTGCTTAGCCTTGTTTAGAAACATTAGCACACTATTGGGATAACTAATGTACCATTATTATTTAATGATGGAAATTTAATGGTAGTTCATGATGGTTAATCGTGAATGATTAAATAATTGGTCCAACTAAAACATAATTAATGGTGGGTTGTGAGTACATGGTTTTGATGGTCGTGCTCGTGACAATTAAGGACCAGTTCGCGGGAAACCCTGGAAGAATTACTGTACTTTCCACTAGCCAGCATGGGTAATGGCTGGCCTTGTAGTATGGCTTTTCCTAACCGACGCATCCAGGCAAGGGTGGACGTGATGGAGTTGGGTCGGCGAGGGCTTACTCATTGATCAACTGTCGGATTCAGCTAGTCACGAGAGGGGGTTGCCGCCTTGTTTAAAGGTGGGGGCGAAACCTGTGGTGTGGTGCGCTTGGTTAGGAAGGGTTGTGCGAAGGGTCCTGTCACAGTCCCTTTCCGGTGTACTGTGGTGGTATGCTGACGCATGGTAACATGTCGTGGGGCTGTGTCTTGTGGGTACAGTTGTACACCTCTGATTAGAGTAAAACTATTCGAATAGCCATGCCCGCGGTTATGGGCGATCAACCAGCTTCACCGTGATTAATTACACTTCTAATAACTTGACTTAATGGAACTGGTGTAGTTCAGGTGGTGGTTTGGGCCTGTCGCAACGTGGTGTAGCGTTGGGCAGCGATGGTTCAATTTTACTTAATTAACTTAACTGTTTTACTGCATTCAACTACTGAATTTAAATGTGTTTTTCATGCAAATAAACCCCTTCAACCTCCTCTACTATTACTTGCATCATTACTCCCTTTCCAGTATGACTTGTTGCTCTATTTTTCCCCCACACCAGAGTTGGAGTACGTGTCCGATGGAGGCGACTCAGAGGAGTACGCTTGTGGTTGCCGTCAAGGATGCCCATGGAATGGTGTTGCTACGCTGCGAGCGTCTAGTTAACTAGAATAGCTTGTTTCTCTCTTTCCGCTGCATTTATGTAAGATATTTTAATGGTATTTGTAAGACATGGATCTGTATGTCAACTTTGTCGTTTGTGTACCATGGCCGGTCCTGGACGGGGATTTAATGCACATTATGCTTGGAAATTCAGGTTAGCGAATCTCTGGACGTGACAAGTTGGTATCAGAGCCGACCTTTACCGTAGGACAAGTCAACTGGAAACCCTAAGAGCCCTTTGAAACTCTTTCATGTGCATTTGCCCTTAACTTGAAATTGTTTTGGGAAAATTCAGGACTTTTGTTCCTTGGGATTTATGGGAAAAAGTTGGGTCATTGATTTGGTGGAGAGTTCCTTAACTAAAGTTAGTCTGGAGTTTTAAATTTTTTGGGATGGTAAATTTCGGGGTTCATTGGGATTCGATTTGAAAATTTGTCGGCAAAGTGCATTAGGCCCTAGCTAAGTCATAGGAGATGTAAAACCTATTTACTTTGGTTTTTACTATTAATACTGTTTTAAGAATGTTGCTATTATAATATTTTCCCATCATTTTAGTATGGCTTTAGTGATTATTTGACGCATATAAAATGTTTCATGCATAAAAAAAATTTCTTTTCTTACTCGTTTATTTACCTGAGTCCTTTATATTGTTTTCTTTAATTTGGATTTGAGCATGCATTGATTCCCACCCCTTGTCCTCTGTAGATGGCAGGTTTTCCCCCTACGCACCGTGGTGAGGATATGGATGGTTGTGTGGCAAAGCTTGCCCGTATGACCTTAGTTGTGGGTTACTCGAAAGCGCTGGACTATACTACGATCGAGCCTCTCAGTGGCGAGTTCCCGCACAGAGTTCGGTTGGAGGTCCATGGTTTTGTGGGCACCAGTCTTCCCAACATGGTGGTCGAGGCTTCTGGAGGCACTGTCGTGCATGCTTGCCAGGAGGCCGCTTATAGGATGATGACCAGGATCAGCGACAGACACTCCTATGTCTTCTACGCCTTTGCATACTACTACCACCCTCGTCGTTCTACCAATAGCGACGTCAGCACCTTTCGCCCGACGACTGCAGTGAATGACACTACCTTTGGACGGATGTGCACGGTGATGAAGGGATTGGACAAGATGCACGCCGACCTCCATAAGGCATCCAAGGCCCTCAACAACCAAAAGCTGATCAAGATAGCTCGTTTGGAGGATGAGGTCACTCGGCTCAAGGCCGAGAATGCTAGGCTGCAGGGACGTCCAGCGCCAGGTGGCCTCAGGATTTGCACTACGCCCAGGAAGAGGACCACAGCCCCAGTGCACATTCATCTTGCGCCGAGGAACCCACCACTCGCTCTAGCACCAGCTTCGGTGCCAGCTCCGCCACCTTCACCAATTGCGTTGCCAGCACCAGTGTTCGCCATCACCTTCGCCCCAGCGTCTGCGTACCAGGGTCCAGCCAGTGGCAGCGAAGGTTGGTTGCGTGCCACACCCAGCGGCAGCAACGACAGTGGTTCTAGCTCAGAGCCATTCAGTGGCGACACTGCCATGGCCAATTTCGAGGAGCCGTTCGGAGGAGCCAGGAGACGAGCAGGAGCCCGGCTACGACTCCACAGACCGCAGCAGCCGTTCCGAGCATTAGGCTCGCTACCCTTAGCTTTACCGTTTTTCTTAGTTTGTTTCCTTGCTAGTTTTCGTGTGTTAGGTTTGTTGCTTGTGGGTTAGCCGATGGTCGATATCATATGCCTATGGTATGGCTACCTTAATAAGGATTCTGCTTGCTGTTTAATTAGATCAGAACAATTGCAGTTTAATTCTAATATAATAAAGCTTAGTTTTTGAGTAGTCTGTTTTTTTCTTTTCCATCTCTTTCTGCTGGTTCTTCTCCTCCAGATGGTCAACACAAGGACAAGTGGTAACACTAGCGGCAATGAGGACCCGTCGGCAGGAGCACAAGCCAACGGAGCAAACAACAACATTCCCCCACCCCCACCACCAAAGAATCCCACTATCTCTCAGGTTTAGGCCAGCCAAACCCAGATGATGACAGCAATGATGCAACAGATGCAACAGCAGCACCAGCAGATGCAACAACAGATGATGCAGCAGATGAAGCAACAAGCGCAGCAGCAGAACAGGCTCAGCAGAACCAGTAGTTTGGCCCTCCACCCCAATCCAAGCTGCCGGAGTTTCTTCGCGTTTGGCCGCCAACTTTCTCAAGCACCACTAACCCCATGGAGGCGAATTACTGGCTCCATGCCATTGAGAAGAAACTCAACTTACTACAATGCAACGATCAAGAGAAGGTCACTTTCGCCACCCACCAACTGCAGGGTCCCTCTTCAACTTGGTGGGATAATTATTTGGTCACTCGTCCACCCGGGACAGAAGTCACCTGGGCGAAGTTCTGTCGCAGCTTCAGGAAGGCCCAAATTCCCGACGGCATCGTGGCATAGAAGAAGAGGGAATTCAGAGCACTTCTCCAGGGTAATCGGATGGTGACGGAATATCTCCATGAGTTTAACCGTCTCGCGCGTTACACCCCGAAGGACGTGCGCAACGATGCAGAAAGGCAGGAACGGTTTTTCTCCGGCTTGGATGATGAATTGACCAACCAGCTAATCTCGGGAGATTATGCTGACTTCGAAAAGCTGGTCGACAAGGCAATCCGTCAGGAGGACCAGCGCGACAAGATGGACTGTAAGAGGAAGGCAGCTCAACTCAGGGCGCACCAGGGGAGCCAACAGAAGCCCCGGTTCATCGCCAGATAGCAGGGTGGACCTTCTACCATGATTGTTCGTCAACACCGACCCTACCACCCTGACAACTTCAACACCAACAACACTGGCAACTGCAACAAGAACAGTGGGCAGCTCAACCACAACCCAGCTTCGCGCCCACCAATGGCTCCAACTCAGCCAGCTCCATCAGCTCAACCCAAGGAGTCTGGCGGAAAGCCAATGGTCTGCTTCAACTGCAACGAGCCAGGTCACTTCGCCAACAAGTGTCTGAAGCCAAGGCGCGCGGGACCCAAGTTTGTTCATGCCCACGTCAACCATGCGTCAGCAGAGAAGGCGCAGACCGCACCAGAAGTGGTACTGGGTACGTTTCCTGTCAACTCAATTCCAACCATCACACTTTTTGATTTTTGGTGCTACGCATTCCTGTAACATACCCAAAATTTGAATTTCAAATTTGGTATCTAAAAATGTCAAAAATATTTTTCCTAAATAGGAATACTAATTTTTTTCAACTAAAGACCTAAGTGAGTCTAATATGACTAGTTTTAATATACAAATTTGTGAATAATTTAAAACCTTTTTCTTGATAGCTCAAAGGAAGAAAATAAAACATAGTGTGCGCATGTACTTTCGTAATGTATTGTTGTGACTTGAGTCCTTTTGCTTGTTTATGGATTTTACTAGCATTTCATAATAGGACTTATGAGCATTAATTAAAAATTTGAAGGAAGTACTTAATATATATTTACAAGAATGTATATACATATAATATATGAAGTTGAGTAACTAAAAGTATAAATCATGCTCAACAACATCATCTCAGGTCAAGAATCATCTAAATATAATTTTATAAACACTTAAATGCATTTTCATAGTAGCAACCTATGTATATTTTTAAGCTTAGTGAATTTTCAAAAATAATTGGTGTAGGATAAAATCATGGAAAAATTCATGTGAATTCTACTCAATGGGTTAGACTCACTGGAATTTTGGAATAATTTTATCTCTACATCTAGACCCTCAATTAAATTGGTCAAAGAAGTAAAAATCCGGTTTAATCCTAAACCCTAATCAGCAAAACTCATGCTTCATCAAAACATGCATTAAATTATATGAAAGTGTATATATAACATAATTTATTCAAATACTAGCTTATTTATCATGAATTAATATAATTTTTCCAGAATTTATTTTATTGGTTTTGACCCCCTAAAAATTCAAATCAATTTCAGCTAGAGCTACTTTCTTTATTTTCTTGAGAATAAACTATAAGGAATTTTTAAGTGCAACCAAGGAAAATGGAAACTATATCATTTTATCTATGTCCGCGAAAATCCACTTTGATTTATCTGCATTATTAATATGAGAGAAAAGAATAAATAGGATAAAATCCTGGAAATTTGCCAAACAGTATACTCACCCAATCCCTTACCCATCCCTCACACCCATGCCGTGACTACATCGACTTGGGCCCACCTGATAGCCTCTCCAGCTAGCCCAGCCCCTGTCCATCCTTATTCCTCACCGCCCAACTCAGAGGAGCCGAGAGAGAGATAGGCGAGAGAGTGAGAGACTGGGAGGTCAAATGTGCTCGACGTGTGTCCGTCGTCGTGGCGACGCTGGGCTCCTCCCTTATCTTGCCCGACAGCGCCGCTCGGCCATTCTCTTCCTTCCAGCATCGAGCACATCGAGAGAGAAAGCCCTCAGCCTCTCTATCGCGCTCATCTCCATTGTCGGCCGCAAGGAAGACGATGGTCCCATTCGCCGTCAAGCCGCGCTTGTCATCAACTCTTTCCCGTTCCATACTCCTCTCTCCATGCTGATCATTTTATCTTTTGACACCATTTCTTTTCATCCACCGTAGCGATGGGAACGCCGCCGTGCCGATGATGCTCGGGAGCGCGCTCTGGATCGCACCGTCGTTGGCATCGTCGTCGTGCGCAATGAAGGAGACAACCCTGAGCCGAGTCCTCTCGCCATCGACCACCCCTCGACCTCCTCTTCGAAAGCCCTCAAGAATCTCATGGAATGATGCACTGAGTAGGGAGATTGGCATCGTCTTCTTCAACTTCGGCCTGCCAACGCCGTCGCCGAATCCTCTTTTTCCGGTGAGCCACGGTTCAATTCCTCGCATGAGTATCTTCCTAGGGACCTCATTAAGCTCCTAGACACCTTCTCTTAGCAGTCCACTGACCGGAGTGAGCTGTCAACGTGGAGCTGAGGCTTTTCACCGTCGCCGCCAGATTTCTTTATTGCCGCCACCTCACCGGTGCTCTTCCGTCTCGGTAAGCTATTAGGTGAGCTTCCTAGGACAGAATTCAACCACATGCATGCACTCTTTTTGCACTTAAGTGAGTAGGATTCAAAATGCCCAGGTATACCGAAGGCCACCGCCGCTCGCGACACCACCGGCGTCGATTCCAGCCATCTCCGGCAGCGAGACGACCACCGACGGGTTCGCAAGGAAGTCCTCAACATTTTCTCTGTTGGCCGCATCGTTCAACTCACCGCCGTTCGCCGCTGACGCCGTCCACAAGCTCGCGGGTGCCGCCTCAGCCTGCCCTGCTGCTGCCTTTTCTCCACTGAGCCATTGACAGTAGGGCCCACTTCATTAGTATATAAAGATTTTGATTAGCAAAGATTTAAATCTTTTAAGGTTCATTCTGTAAAAATTCTTAGAGAGAGATGTGGGACCAAGGACCTATTAGTAAATACCTTAAAACTTGAGCACTCTTAATGATTTTTCATTCAACAGGTGTTAGGGGCCTCGGGACCTATTACTAGAAACCTCATGGGCACTTTTGCATATCTGCTCTCACTGACCATTGGACCCATTCTAATTAAAATCTAGAAAGTATAAAGGAAATAACTAAAGCCTTATTAGTTACACTGAAAATTGAACAAACTCTGTCAATTAGTAGAAAATTCATCTTAGCTCCATTTTGAGTGAACCAAATTCCAGAAGACTCACAAAATTATGAACTTTAATATGGTAAGATAAAACATGCTGCTTACAATACAAGATATGTCTCTAAAAATTAGTATATGGAATAATTGACATATAGCATACACTAATTTATAAAATCCATATAAAATTCACATTGACTCATTTAGAGGTGAACTAAGTTCCAGAATACTCATAGAATCATGCTCTCAAATGTCATGAACTAAAACTTGACACTTTAAGTAACAAATCATCACTAAATACTTGTGTAGTAAAATAATTACTATAATGCAAACTACAAACTATAAAATCCATACAAAACTCATTCTAACTCCAAATGATGTAATTCCAGATGGGTTGGGTTGGTAGTCTAATGAACTTAGTTTCTGTGAATTAAAATATAGCATGTACAGTACTAGAATCATCTCTAAAATTCGGTATAGCTAATAAAGACTATAGTATATCATCTAGCTTGTAAAATTCATAATAAAATCATGCTAACTCTAAAAATTGTGAAACCAATTTTGTTAAACTCCTGGGGACCAAGCCCTCACTACAGCAGCCCAACACTTCACAAATCTTGGATCTAAAATGCACCTGAATACTAGTATTCAGAGCTTAATTAGCCTATATCTAGTATAGAATTATAAAATTCACACCTCACAAATTCAAAGTAATAAAATAAAAATTCCTTCACCATAAATCATGTTTAGTCAGTACCTATCTACTATAATGAATTCATGCATATTAGAAGCATTTTGGATTTTTGTATGATTTGGTGTTTATACGCTACCGTTATTTCATATAGTGAACGACATCGCTTTCGGTGAGAAGTTTGGGTTTTATTGCTGACCAAGATGGAAATTCTAACTAAGGCAAGTGTCCTCTTCCTTTGAACACTTTGATCCTATGTTTTTATTGGGCAAACGTTTTCTATTGCAAAGTTGCACACGTTAGATAGTTATGTTTGAAAAAATTATTTGAAAACGGCGAAATGGTAGTTATGACCTATTTGTTGCATAATCCACCTTGAGATTTGTTATCCTTGATATTTGTAACCTTAGAATGGTTTAGAATACTCTCCATGTGCTCAAATGGGCTTATAATTGCTAAATATAATGTCATATGCTTAGCCATGCCTAGTGAGATGTTTCTAAACAATGTGATCACATTATACATTTGAAAATGGGCAATTTACAACTTCTGGACAGAGGTGAAGCCTCTGGTTATGTCACGCCCAGAAATTCACTACCAGAATTTCCAAAGCAAATTGTGTATTAAAATCCCTGTCCAGGACCAGCCAGGGTACACAAATGACATAGTTGCCATACAGATCCACGTCTTACAAAACAATAAAAATCTCTTACAAAACTACAGCGAAAAAAGAAAACAACTAATCAAAAAAAACTAAACACTCGCAACGTAGCGACTCCACTCCACAGGCATTCCTCAACGGTAGCAACAAGCCTACTCTTCTGAAAAGTCTTCCTCTGAAACAACCTCCAACTCTGGTGTGGGGAAAAATAAAGCAAGACTGAGTACTACCGACTGTACTCAACAAGTCATACCGGAAAGGAAAATAATGATGCAAGTAATAACAAAGGAGAGCTGCAATGGTTATTTTGCATAAAATACGCATTTAAAAACAATAGTTGAAATCAGTAAAACAGTTGAATTAATTAGTCATAATTAAACCATCACTGTCCAACGCTACACCACGTTGCGACAGGCCCAACCATCCACCTGAACTAAACCATTTCCATTAAGTCAAATTATTAAAGAGTTCAACTAATCACGGTGAATCTGGTTGATCGCCCATAACCGCGGGCACGGCTATTCGAATAGTTTTACTCTGATCAGAGGTGTACATCTGTACCCACAAGACACAGTCCTACAACACATTACTGTGCGCCGACATACCACCACGGTATACCGGAAAAGGAGCTGTGACAGGACCCTTCGCATAACCCCCTCTAACCAATCGTACCACCTCGGGTTTCACCCCCACTCCTCAAAAGGCAGTGGGCAGCCCCCCCTCGAGCCTTGGTGAATCCGGCAGCCGCATAGACCGTCGCAGGGCCCATCCAAACTCCATCAAGCTCACCCTAACCAATGTACGTCGGCTAGAGGAAAGCTACACTTCAAGTCCAGCCGTTGCCCACGCTGGCTTGTGGTACGCACGGTTCTTCTTCCAGGGTTTCCCGCGAACCGGTCCTTAATCGTCATGAGCACGACCATCAAAACCATGTGCTCACAACCCACCATTAATCAATATTTTAGTTGAACCAAAGATTAAATCACCCACGATTAACCATCGCGAGCCAACATGAAATAACATCATTAAGTATTAATGTAGCTTTAAATATCCCAATTGTGAGCTAATGTTTCTAAGCAGGACTAAGCAAGTTCTATTATAGCAACTATTCAAATTATTTCCCAAGCTATCAAAGGAATAAGGTAATTGCAATATAAGGCTGAGTACAATAGGTAAACTATCTCATAGGTGACATTATAAAACAATGCAGTATTTAGAGAAAAAATAAGACTGTTTCGCAATTTAGGTACAACATGATCAAATGAATAAGTATGACTTGCCTTGCTCTTGCGCTGGGTCGACTTCGACAACGACTTCGAAGTAAACCGGAGAATCAGAATTACCGGAATCTACACGACAAACAAAACAAACAACAATACATGCTTTAAATCTACTGAAACAAAGAATAAAACTATTTTTAATGGATTCTCTGCATTTTTATGAATTTTCTGAGACTTGAACGAACTAAAACGGAGTCCGGATGAATTAGTTATGAATTTTTGAAGTTATCTGTGTTTTTACTAAAACAGAAAAATCCTTAATTAATTATTGCGCAATAAACCCTTAGGGCTGACGTCACTGCTGACGTCAGCGGCTAGGGCTGACGTCATCGTTGACGTCAGCGGCTAGGGCTGACGTCAGCCGCGGCGGCGGCTGCGCATCACGTGGCGCACACGTGGCGCCGACGCGGCAGCCACGCGGCGCCCACGTGGCGGCCACGCGGGGCGGGAGCGGGCGGCCGGGATCGCCCCGAGTGGCCGATCCGACGGCTGAGGCGCGCGGGGCGGCGAGGGGCCGGGCTCGAGCTCGGCCGAGCCGGCCATGGCGCGCGGCGGCGCTAGGCTTTCGGCGCGGGGGCGGCGGGCGGCGGCGCGCGGGAGGCGGCGCGCGGCGGCGCGCGGGCGGTGCGGAGCGCACGGGCGACGGCGGCGCGGGAGGCGCGCACGGCAGCGGGCGGCGCGGCCGGGAGGGGGGAAGGAAAAGGCGGCGGCGCTTACCGGCGGCGAAGACGGCGGCGGAAAACGGCGGGGCGGAGCGGCGCTAGGGTTAGGGTTAGGGCGGCGGCGGCGCGGGGAAAACGAGGGGCGGCGGCCTCGGGGGGGGGAAATAAATAGGGCGCGCGCGGGAGTCCGCCGGGAAACGCGGCGGCGGCGGGCGCGGCGGCCGGCCGTGTCGGAGGCGGACTCGGCCGCGGCGGGCCCACGCTCAGCGGGCGAGCGGCGCGGGGAGGCGCGGCGGACTTCCGGGCGGCCTTGGGCCGGCCCAGGAGGGGAAACGGCGGGGCGCGGGGAGGCGGCGGCGGCTTGGGCCGAGGAGGGAAGCGGCGGCGGCTTGGGCCGGCTGGGCCGAGGAAGAGGGGAGGGAGAGCGGCGCGCGGGGCGGCGCTCGGCTTGGGCCGAGGGAGAGAAAATGGGCCGACGGCCCGAGAAGAGGAAAAAGAAAAAGAAAAGGAAAAAGAATTTCCCAGGGATTTATTTATTGCGCTTGAGGGTTTTCAATTGGTTAAAATTATTTCTGGGGCTCTGAAAATTCCACTAAAAATCCTGTTAATGTATTTTGACATGGGGAACTCAAGAAAAATTCCACCTTGCCATTTCCACTTCTTTAATGCATTATTTAATTGGGTTTTGCTCCAGATTTAATTCAACAATTTCTCAGATAAATTATTAAATTTGATTTTTACGATTTGGGAGAACCTCAGGGTGTGACAGGTTATTTGTGAAATAAAATAGAGGAAAATCTTGATTCTAGACTTGGGCGACGAGTGGTATACATATGGTAGTAGTTGTGCACCGATATTGGGAGCGTTCGCCTGAGTCGATTAAGGACCAAACTCTATGTTACCAACTAAGTATACAATACCACCACATGTGTTAGTATGGGATAAACTTAGCTTATTCAGTTGTTTAGTGTTTAGCCTTGCATATTGGTAGACCGGAATAGAATGAATTAGTCTGAGCGATGATTCATAGGAACTATCCATGTGTGTGTTGAATTTATTGCTAGCGAATATTACTAGCTGTGTGTGTTCTGTGAGAGGACGGATGGTCCGCCTTACAGCATGAGCGTCTAAGTCTGTCCAATTCAATGGTATAGTGTCTCGTGGGGGAACGGATGTGTTCGCTGCCACGGCGTTAGGTTTAAGGCGTGGGCCCGCCACCTAACAGCTCTGGGTCATTCCTAGGGTGGATTCACACTTGCCGTCGCTGATACAAGGCTAGACACTAACCAATGTAACGACTACGTTGTGACCTCTAGTCCGCACTCAATTTGTAGAGTGTGGGGTGCTAAGCCAGCACCAAACCAACTAGAGTGTAGCCTTCGGGCTTCTATCACGTCATGTGGACTTGTACGAACTCTGCAGAGTTAAAACTAACCAGTTAGCCGTGCTCACGGTCAAGAGCGACTTGGGGAAATAGCATGAGTGTAATTTTATCCTTTCTAAAACACTTTATAAAAATGGTTGAGGATGGAAATTTTATGATGATTTTGATTATAATGATGACTTGCTACCAGGGAAGGTGCAAGTGTGATGTTTATGATTTGTGATGGTGTTAATGAGGAGGAATGATGATTATGTTGCTAAAATTATTTATATTGATCACCATGCTTTACTTTATATATTTATGTTACAAATGTTTACAAAGTTACCGTTTGTGAAATATTGTGAACCAACTTAGCTTTATGCAAATGAACCTACAAATAGCCATTCTTTGATAATTAGAGCTTGCATGTATGTAGGATTGTATTGCCTTGCCAGTACATTAACAGTTTTAATGTACTGACACTTGTATCTTTTGTGGGTTGTTTGTCTAAATTGTTTTGTAGGTATAGTTGAGTGCTGCGGGTTTCGTTGTTCTCTTTCTGGATGGTTCATTATGGGTCTACCCCTAGTCGGATTACTTATGGGTCTTGGGTAAATAAGCTTCCGTGCGAACCTTTAATTATAAGGCCGTTCGACCATATGTATTATTTATGTATTAGTAATCCTTGTTTATAAATATCATTTGCTTTGATAAAAGTGTCTTGGTATGTTCTAGCTTATAGAACTATCCAGACATGAGTATGGATATTGAACAAACGAAATGTTGTAGAGCTTAGCAAATTGTCAAGTCTCCTAGAATGTGTAACACATCTGGTCGCTGCCTTCGTGTGGTTTGACGGGCACGTCTCAGGCTGAAGTTGACTGGCACGCTAAGTCCTAGCAATGTCTCTTTTGCTCAATATTCGGCATTTCGTAATTTATATTGAATGGTGATTAGTTGTAATCATGGGGCACATTGAGGCTTGAGTGGCTATATGAATGTATGGATCCCACTCTCCCAAAATCATGTGGTGATCACAAATGACATCGGACAATATAAATTTTCAGGTGCTCGACAATTCTTTTTTATCCAAGCCTTTTGCTGGGACGCATGGGTTATTAGTAGTGGAACTTAGAATGCCTATGTGGGTTCACACTCCTGGGATTGAGATGACCACGGCTCACTACTGTCCCTTTGTGGCAATAGAAATCCAGGGTTCTAAATTTCTAGCCAACCTTATCCTTCTTGAATCCAAAGACCTAGATGTCATTCTTGGGATGGATTGGTTAACAAGGCATAAGGGAGTTATTGATTGCGTAAGCCGCACCATCACTCTGGTTAATGGAAAAGGAGAAGTGGTGACATTCCAGTCGCCGACACCCCAGAAGCAAAGAGTGTGCTTGAATCAGGTCGAAGGGGTGGAACAGACCGCAGTAGTAGGGAAAGACCTTAAGAAGTTGGGGGATATTCCCATCGTCAGAGAGTACCCTGAGGTCTTCCCAGATGACTTAACCACAATGCCACCAAAGAGAGAAATCGAATTTCGGATTGACTTAGTACCGGGAACTGCCCCGATACACAAGAGGCCCTATAGGATGGGAGCCAACGAACTGGCGAAGTCAAGAAGCAAGTCGATGAGCAGCTGCAGAAAGGATACGTTTGCCCAAGTACGTCACCTTGGGATGCTCTGGTGATCTTCGTGGAGAAGAAAGATAAGACCAAGAGGATGTGCGTCGACTATTATGCCCTCAATGATGTGACCATCAAGAACAAATATCCGCTACCTCGGATTGATGATCTATTTGATCAGCTGAAAGGAGCAATGTGGTTCTCCAAGATAGACCTGCGATCAGGCTATCACCAATTGAGGATCAAGGAAGAGGACATTCCGAAGATGGCATTCATCACCCGGTATGGGTTGTTTGAGTGCACTGTCATGTCTTTTGGACTTACCGATGCACCGGCCTTTTTCATGAACCTAATGAACAAGGTGTTCATGGAATTTCTAGACAAGTTCGTCGTGGTATTCATTGATGATATACTCGTTTACTCCAAGTCCAAGGAGGAGCACGAGCAACACCTTCGCCTGGTACTCGAGAAGTTGAAGGAACACCAATGTATGCTAAGTTTAGCAAGTGTGAATTTTGGCTCAAGGAGGTACAGTTCCTAGGCCACATCATCACTGCTCAAGGAGTGGCGGTAGACCCGTCAAATGTGGAATCGGTTACCAAGTGGACACCTTCGCGCACGGTCTCGCAAATCAGGAGTTTTCTGGGACTCGCTGGTTATTACCATCGATTCGTTGAGAATTTCTCCAAGATTGCCAAGCCAATGACACAGTTGCTGAAAAAGGATGAGAAATTCAAGTGGTCAGCAGAATGCAACAGAAGCTTTGACGAGCTTAAGAAGAAATTGGTGTCCGCACCAGTATTAATTTTGCCTGATCAGACAAAAGACTTCCAGGTGTTATGTGATGCATCCCACCAAGGGTTGGGGTGTGTATTGATGCATGAAGGCAGGGTGGTCGCATATGCTTCACGCCAATTGCACCCACACGAGAACAACTACCCCGCTCATGACTTGGAATTAGCAACAGCGGTTCACGCTTTGAAAATCTGACGGCACTACCTCATTGGTAACTGTTGTGAAGTCTATACTGACCACAAGAGTTTGAAGTATATTTTCAGTCAGCCCGATCTGAACCTCCGACAACGCCGATGGTTGGAGCTGATCAAGGATTATGACTTAGGAAAACATTTTCACCCCGGTAAGGCCAATGTGGTGGCCGATGCTTTGAGCAGGAAAAGCTATTGCAACACTACCTATACAGAGGGAATGTGTGGCAGATTGCAACGAGAGTTCGAACACCTAAACCTAAGTATTGTAGAACACGGATTCATGGCTACTCTTGAGGCACAGCCCATGCTCGTGGAGCAAGTTCGAGCAACCCAGGTCAATGACCCTGAGATAGCTGAACTCAAGAAGAATATGAGAGTCGGCAAAGCACGAGACTTCGCCAAGGACGAACACGGGACAATCTGGATGGGAGAAAGAATATGCGTTCCGGAGAACAAGGAACTAAAGGATCTAATACTTACGGAAGCTCATCAGACCCAATACTCAATTCACCCTGGCAGTACCAAGATGTACCAAGACCTCAAAGAGAAGTTCTGGTGGGTTAGCATGAGAAGGGAAATCGCCGAATTCGTCGTGCTCTGCGACGTATGGCAGCGAGTGAAGGCGGAGCATCAGAGACCAGCAGGGTTACTACAGCCTCTGTAGATTCCGGAATGGAAATGGGAAGAGATTGGGATGGACTTTATCACGGGTTTGCCAAGAACATCAACGGGACACGACTCCATTTGGGTGATCGTGGACCGACTCACCAAGGTCGCTCACTTCATTCCAGTACACACCACCTACTCGGGAAAGAAATTGGCAGAACTCTATTTGGCTAGGATCGTGAGTTTGCATGGGGTACCTAAGAAGATTGTGTCCGACCGAGGGAGCTAGTTTACTTCGAGATTTTGGCAGAAACTACAAGAAGAGTTGGGAACTCGTCTGAACTTCAGTACCGCTTACCACCCTCAAACTGATGGTCAGACCGAGCGAGTCAACCAGATCTTGAAAGACATGTTGAAAGCTTGCGCACTTGATTTTGGTGGGGCTTGGGACAGAAGCCTGCCGTACGCCGAGTTCTCCTACAACAACAACTACCAGGCTAGCCTACAGATAGCACCGTTCAAAGCATTGTACGTCCGGAAGTGTCGCACTCCGCTCTTTTGGAACCAGTCCGAAGAACGTCAGTTGTTTGGGACTGAAGTCCTAAACGACGCAGAGGAAAAAGTTAGAACAGTTCGGGAAAGGCTAAGGAATGCACAGTCTCGGCAGAAGAGCTACGCAAACAACCGCCGAAAAGAGCTCATCTTTGAAGTTGGGGACCATGTGTACCTTCGGGTCACACCACTTCGAGGTGTGCATCATTTCCAAACCAAGGGAAAACTAGCACCACGCTTTGTGGGGCTGTACAAAATTCTGGAGCGCCGGGGCGAAGTTGCCTACCGGCTTGAACTCCCCTCGAACATGCTAGGCATTCATGATGTTTTCCACGTGTCTCAATTGAAGATTTTCTTAAGGGTACCCGAGGAGCAAGCAAACCCTGATCAGATCGAAATTCAAAGGGACTTGACTTATATGGAAAGGCCTACCGCATCCTCGAGACCAACGAAAGAAATACAAGGAGTAAAGTCATTAGATTTTGCCGGGTTCAACGGAGCCACCACTCAAAGGAAGAAGCCACTTAGGAAAGAGAAGACGAGTTGAAAGCCGCCCATCCGCACCTCTTCACCGAATCTCGGGGTCAAGATTCCGTTTAAGGGGGGTAGGTTTGTCACACCGTGGAGTTTTCATTCTAGGTTTAAATTCGCGAAATAAATTGCTTAAAATAAAATTTCTTTTAACCTAGAGCAAAATTCTAATTTAAATACATATTTAATCAAGAGGAAATGGCATGGTGGGATTTTTCTTGAGTTTCCCATGTTAAAATACATTAATAGGATTTTTAGTGGAATTTTCAGCGCCCTAGAAATAATTTTAATCATTAAAAACCTTCACCGCAATAATTTAATCCCTAGGAAAATCTATTTTCCTTTTTCTTTTCCTTTTTCTTTTTCTTCGGGCCATCGGCCCATCTCTCTCCCTTCCCGGGACGGCCCAAGGCTGCGCGCCGTCCCCGCCGCCCCCTCCTCTCCCTCTCCCCGGGCCGGCCCAAGGCCGTGGCCCGCGCCGCGAAGTCCGCCCCGCCTCTCTCTCCCTCCCGGGCCGCCGACAGGTGGGGCCTACTTGCTGAGCCATCTCCTTCCCAGCCGGCTGCCCGCGCCCGCCGCCGCCCACACCGCCCGCGCTGCTCGCGGCTCCAAAACCGCCGCCACCCACCTCCCCGAGAAGCGCGTGCCGCTCGCATCCACCTCGCCCACTCCGCGCCCTCTCCCCCGCATCGTAGAGCTTGGGATTCGCAACTAAATCCCAGCCCTCTCTCCTCCTTCCTCCGATCTCCGGCGAGGAATCCAGGGGCCGTCAGCCAAACCCTAGCCCCCAAACCCTTATAAAGCTCCTACCCGCGCTCCCCTCTTTCTTTTTCCCCTAACGCCGACGCCTCCCGTGCCCTCTAGCGCCACCGCCGCTGTCGTCTTCCTCGGCTCCGGTGAGCCCTCTCTTCCCCCCCTCTCTCTTTCCTTTCTATCCCGCCACCGCGCCGCTCGTTCGGCCGCCGCCCGACCGCCGCCCGCGTCGTCGCGTCCGGCCGCCGCCCGTGTCGGCCGTCGCCCGCGCCGCCCGCACGCGGCGCCGCGTGGCGTCGCGCCGCCCTGTCGCACCCGCCGCGTGGCCGCCGCGTCGGCGCCACGTTGGTGGCACATGGTGCTCCGCCCGCCCCGGGGCCCCAAGCCACCGACAGGTAGGGCCCACCTATTGGCGCCGCCGCACCTCCCCGCTGACGTCAGCCCTTGCGCCAATGACGTCAGCCCTAGGAATTATTGGGCAATAAATTGAATAAGGATTTTTCTGTTTATAGTAAAAACACAGTTAATCTTCTAGAATTCATAACTAATTCATCCGGACTCCGTTTGAGTCCATTCAAGTTGCAGAAAATTCATAAAAATGTATAGAATCCATTAAAAATGGTTTTGTTCCTTGTTTTAGTAGACTTATAGCCTGTTTGCTTGTGTGCTTTGTTTTTCGTTTAGATTCCGGTAATTCCGACACTCCGGTTTACTTCGAGGTTGTTGTAGAGGCCGATCCAGCACAGGAGCAAGGCATGTCCTGCTTATTCACTTGAACATATTGTACCTAAATTGCGAATGTCTTATTTCTCTAAATATTGCATTGTTTTATAATGTCATCTATGGGCTTAATTACCTATTGTACTCAGCCTTATGTTCTAAATACCTTGTTTCTTTGATAGCTTGGGAAGTAATTTGAGTAGATGCTAGGTTAGAACCTGCTTAGCCCTGCTTAGAAACATTAGCCCACTATTGGGATAACTAATATACCATTATTATTTAATGATGGAAATTTAATGGTAGCTCATGATGGTTAATCATGAATGATTAAATAATTGGTCCAACTAAAACATGATTAATGGTGGGTTGTGAGCACATGGTTTTGATGGTCATGCTCGTGATAATTAAGAATCGGTTCGCAGAAAACCTTAGAAGAATTACCGTACTTTCCACAAGCCAGCATGGGTAATGGCTAGCCTTGTAGTATGGCTTTTCCTAGCCGACGCATCCAAGCAAGCGTGGTCATGACGGCGTTGGGTCGGCAAGGGTTTACTCGTTGATCATCTGCCGGATTCACCTTGGCATGAGAGGGGGCTGCCCGCCTTGGTTTAAAGGTGGGGGCGAAACCTGTGGTGTGGTGCGCTTGGTTAGGAAGGGTTGTGCGAAGGGTCCTGTCACATTCCCTTTCCGGTGTACCATGGTGGTATGCCGGCGCATGGTAACGTGTCGTGGGGCTGTGTCTTGTGGGTACAGTTGTACACCTCTGATCAGAGTAAAACTATTCGAATATCCATGTCTGCAGTTATGGGCGATCAAGCAGCTTCACCATGATTAGTTACACTTCTAATAACCTGACTTAATGGAAATGGTGTAGTTCAGGTGGTGGTTTGGGCCTGTCGCAACGTGATGTAGCGTTGGGCAGCGATGGTTCAATTTTGCTTAATTAACTCAACTGTTTTACCACATTCAACTACTGTATTTAAATGCATTTTTCGTGTAAATAAACCCCTTCAGCCTCCTTTGCTATTACTTGCATCATTACTCTCTTTCCGGTATGACTTGTTGAGTACAGTAGGTAGTACCCAGTCTTGCTCTATTTTCCCCCCACACCAGAGTTGGAGTACGTGTCTGATGGAGGCTACTCAGAGGAGTAGGTTTGTGGTTGCCGTCAAGGATGCCCGTGGAATGGTGTTGCCACGCTGCGAGCATCTAGTTAACTAGAATAGCTTGTTTTTCTCTTTCCGCTACATTTATGTAAGATATTTTTATGGTGTTTATAAGACGTGGATCTATATATCAATTTTATCGTTTGTGTACCCTGGCCGGTCCTAGACGGGGATTTAATGCACATTTTGCTTGAAAATTCGGATTAGCGAATCTCTGGGCATGACAGTTAGTTTGGTACTGTAATATCTAGGAGTACTGCTATGTCAGTATGCACTGGTAGTTAGTTGTGCACTGGGAATTAGTTTGATGTGTTCTGATGCATTATGTCTGTAAGCTTGAACTTGTCTTTTGGTACTATGTCAGTATGCATTTTGGTACTGTGCATCAGAAACAATGTGCATTTGTGTTATCAGTGATCAGCTGAGATTTAATTGTAGATCACTGATTTCATAAAAGTATGATTTGGAAACATATGTTTATTGCATATTGAAGCTTTTGTTGGAGAAGTACATGTTTCATGTCTTTGTGAAAAATATATGTGATGGTAGTGCCTGAAAATTATGTGACTAAAAATATTCATATATTCAATATATAGATTAATGTTATATATTCATATATTCATGTATTCAAAATATATGTGATGCCTAGCTAAAATGTTGTATATACATATATATGTATATGTCAACCAAATTCAAAAAACTGATATACTATAACCTACTGCATGCCTAACAACTCAGAAGAGCAAAAACATCTTTTTACTTTAGAGTTAACAGTCAACACACAGTCAACGGACGGGAGTGACAAGAGAGGGTGTGCAAATTTGGACCAATGGCATATAAGGGAAGAGCCAATTTTAAGTGGCATACAAAGGATCAAACCAATTTTCAGTGGTATATAAGGGATTCTCTCTTTTTATTTTGTAGTGGTTAAGAATACATGTTTAACCAATTATCAGGACTGGGTTTACTCTATTTTGGCTTATATTATATATATTATAAGTAAGATAAATTCCTTATGAATTTTGGAAGTTAGATTATATATATAGTGATTATTTTTATAAATCAAATTTTAGAGTGTTTTCTATTAAAAAAGATGTGAAGTTTTATTTTATCAATTTGAAATCCACATCTTACTGATTCTACAGAAATTTAGTTCATTTCATTTGAAGTTAAAATGATTTTTCTATGAATTTGTAAAGTTGAAATATGTATTATGCCTATTATTTCATATATTAAATTTCAGAGATATTTATTACACTGTATGTGTATATTTTTATGTTACAAAATTAAATATCACCACTTTATGAACCTACAGGAATTGAGTTCATCTAAAAAGGATCTAGAATGGATTTACTATAGATTTTACAAGTTAACATACTTTTCAGCTCAATAGAAAACTTTTTAATTATTCCTTTTTATTTAACAGATTTCAAACTGGCTATTTTTCATGAAACAGCCTAGATTTTATGGAAACCAACCCGCAGTCCTGTGACTGTTCTATGTGTGAGGATATTTTACATATAGGACCCTATATTTGTTTAAATTCTTAAAACAAGGTCCCTGTCTTCTATCTTCAGCCGTTCGATAGGCTGGGAGCTCGGCCATGGGCTTGGCGAGCTCACCAGCGATGATTGGCGGCTCGGTTGGGGTTGAGGTCAAAATATAAAATGAAGAGCATGTTCTCGCGATTCCATTCCTCTACTTTTCTTGGTCAGTGGATATCGGAGTAGCGTCGGCAGGGAGCTCGAGCTGAAGATGTTTTCGGGTGGTGGTGCATGTGCGCCTACGGCCATGTAGTGACCAAGTGAGTGCATGAATGTTATCTTAGGGGCACACAGGGATCTCACAGAGGCTTGATCACGGCACGGCGAGGTCCGGATAGCAGCGGCAATGAAGGTAACTCCCTGGTGGCAGCGCTTCGTGCTCCCGCGAATGGGGACGGATCGATCTAGCCATCAAAGTGCCATGCATGCACACACACGATGTTAGGTAGGTCCAAGAGATGCTCCATGCGCAGGGAATCGATGAGGGGCTCACTAGAGTAGGAGGAATGGAAGATGGTGGCCGGCGGCCGGAGTTGGAGAAGATAATGTCGATCTGCATGCTCGCTGCGCCAATGGCTGGAGTTCTTGGGGGCTTTCGAAGCGGACGTCGTGATTATGATGATGGCACGGTGGCTCGGCATTAGCTTCACCCGATCGACGGGAACGGCGATGATGTTTTGGTGGTGGCGCTCTGGAGCATGATCTAGACTGGCGATGGCATGGCGGCGTTTCCGTCGATTGGCTGCACGACAAAGGGTGAGGTTAGTGGTTTTGGGACCGGCATGGAGAGGAGATTATGGAATGAGGATGAAGCAGAGATGGTGACGGCTTAACAGCAACGGCCAGCGTCGTCTTCCTCGCGGCCGGTGACGGAGATGGGCATGACAGAGAGGCTGAGGGCTCTCTTTCTCGAGATGATCGGCAGTGGGGTCGAGAGGGAGGCTGGGCGACGCTGTCGGGGTAGATAAGGGACGAGCCCAACGTCGCCATGATGACAGACACACGTCGAGCACGGTCGACACCGATCTCTCTTGCTCTCTCTTTCTCTCTGGGCTTCTTTGGGCAGTGAGCAGAGATGCACAGAGGTGGAGCAAGCCAACGAGACTGCCAAGTGGTGCCCATTCGATGGAAACAAGGATAGAGTGAGACAGGTGGGTTAGAAATTGGGTGAACATACTGTTTTGGCGATTTTCAGGATTTTATCCATTTATTTTCCTTCCTCCCTATTTTTAATTCAATAGTTTATTCTGTGGGCCATATAAATTAGAGTAAATTTTTATGGAGATAGATAAAAATACTTAGTTTCTATTTTTCTTGGTTGCACTCAAAAATTCCTTATATTTTATTCTCAGCAAAATAAAGAATATAGGCATGGCTGAAATTGAATTGAATTTTTAGGAGATCAAAAATAATGAAATAAATTCTATAAAAATTATATTAATTCATGATAAATAATATAGTATTTGAATAAATTATTCTCTATTTACACTTTCATATGTTTTTATGCATATTTGGGTGACATATTACTTTTGCAGATTAGGGTTTAAACTTAAATCAGATTTTGACTTCCTTGACCAAGTTAATTGAGATAAAGTTTGTAAATATAAAATTATGCCAAAATTCCAGTGAGCCTAACATATTGACTAGCATCCACATGAATTTTTCCATCATTTTATTTTCCACCAATTATTTTTAGAAATTCACTAAGCTTATCTTTACATATAGGTTCCCTATTATAAAAATGTGATTAAATGATTGTAAAATTATATTTAATCTGTGTTTGACCTTAGATGTTGTTATTAAGTTTAATTTCCTTCTCACCATGTATAATTCCCAAGAATAATTGTAGGTTTAAATGTGTGGATGTTGTTTGACCTTAGATGTTGTTATTAAGTTTAATTTCCTTCTCACCATGTATAATTCCCAAGAATAATTGTAGGATTAATTGTGTGGATGCTTCGGTTAGATTAAAGGAGGTTTATAATAGGACCTCCAATACAACATGTTTATATTCTTTTTATGTTTATGACCTATATTCAAATTTTGGATCAAGTTAATTCAATGGAGTTTACCATTGGTCATATTGCAATGTTTAAGTTGCAAGGATTTTAAAAAATAACTTCTAGTAGTTGTTATTAGGTCCTTTCAATTATTTACTTCATATTTTAATAAATGATCATGTGACCTATTATGAAATATAAAACGAGATCCAAAAACACTTAAAATGACTCAGATCACACTAAGCATCCAAGCAAATGCAAGCACTGACTAAGTTAAGTTTTAGCTTCATCTATAGGTTGGTAAGAAAAAGGTTTTAAATTTACAAATTTGCATATTAAAACTAGTCATATTAGACTCACCTAGGTCTTTAGTTGAAAACAACTAAAATTTTAGTATTTCTATTTATGAAAAATATTTTCGACATTTTTAGATGCAAAATTTGAAATTCAAAATATTCAAATTTTGGGTATGTTACAGCAGCGTATCTAGCCCTCGCGAGGGTGGCGCCGCCGGATACGCTGCCCTAGCCCACACTCGCGCACCGCTCCTCGTTGCATGCTTGTCGGAGATGTGAGGGAGAGAGGAGGAGAGAGGATGAGGCTGGGAGGGAGAGTGGGGAGAGGATGCGATCAGGAGTGAAGTGGGGGAGAGGAGTGGAAAGAGGACTTAGTAGGAAAGAGAGGGAAGGGGAGAATAAAAAAAATGAGATAGAGAGTGGTATTTTCACATGCGGGTCAACAAAAATGAATTTTTGCATACGGATCTTTTTAAGGAGCCGTATGCGAAAATACAAGCTGATTTTTGCAGGCGTGAGCACTTATGATCTGTCTACAACCTAATAGGGGGCTCGTCCAGAAAAATTATTTCTATAATAATGCGATGAATATTTTGGTATCCTTGGTTTTGGTGCTCTTTATTTAGGAGATGATCAAACTGGGATGGAGAGAGTATTACTACATAAAGGCTGGTGGCAATAGCTACATTAAGGTTGTGTTCTTCCTCACCTTTCCTAACTCACCTCCCTCGTTTTTCGCGTGTACGTTTTTTAAATTGCTAAACGATGTGTTTTTTTGCAAAAAAAATTCTATAGAAAGTTGTTTTAAAAAATTATATTAATCTTTTTTAAGAAATAAATTAATACTTAATTAATCATGCGCTAATGAGTCGTTTCATTTTGCGTGCTAGAGTGGGTGGTTGTTCCCATCCACAACTAACAAACTCACCCGGTGGGTGCCGGGAACTAATCCCTTCGGCACGCAAAACGAAATAACTCATTAACACATAATTAATTAAGTATTAATCTATTTTTTTTAAAAAAATGAATTAATATTTAAAATAATTTTCGCATAAAAAATTTTTACACAAATAACACACCATTTAGCAGTTTAAAAACGTGCGTATAAAAAACGAGAAAGATCATTGGGAAAGATGGGGAACAACACAGCATAATTCCCGCCAATCATGGACACGATTGATCCCAAATTCTTCTTATTTTAGGTTCTCTGAAATCTGAATGAACCATCGAGCAATACATGTGACAACGTAACATGCTCAGGTGTTCATTGAAAATCCACGTATGCTGACTTGACACGCGTTTTTGCAGGACAAAATCCACGCACCCGGAGGAGGTTTGAACACTGAAGACGCCGCGGGAGTACGCGTGTGTCATGCAAGCTGTTACCAAGGCACGATCGAAAACCTGTCAAGTAATCATGGAGCACGACAGAATATTGCTCACATGCATGGATGCTAACCAAAATTGAGGTTCCAAGGATGTTGGGAGGAGATGTGACCCAATCAAGGTTATCACACCAATCTTAACGACACATGTACATCTAATTCCTCACTAATAGGACAGCGTTACAATCTTCTGTGTGCTTAACGAATTCAGCGCATGCACACAGATACACGCACACACAATCGAAACATCCCGTTGACAAATGTCCACCAGCTCATCCCAATCTGAATAATCCCCCTCTGACTCTCTGAGACACCCCAGCTGCATGGCCAACAAACAACAACAATGCCTTGGCCTAAATCTTTCGCCATCAGACAAGGCCATTTAATTAACGTCTGGGTTCTTGCACCCATGCCCATGTCCCTGCAGCTCGATCAATGTGTGCGTGACAACTGACCATGCAATGTACTTGCATCCACATAGCCAACGCCAATAAATAGAAGAATATCCTGATTTCTGAAGCGATCGATCGATCAACCAACAGGAGGCAGCAACAACAAAATTAAACACACAGCAGCTGCTGCCGCCACCATCAACCCCGATCATTCATCCGGCCGGCGATCCTGCCTGCGTAGCTCACATGGATGGCATAATGCATGCAGGAGCAGAGCACCACCACTCCCGGCCAAGGCCGGCGTCGGCATCACTGTCCCTCTTGAATCGGAGCGAATGACGTTAGGATAGATGCTAACGCCCATATGAAAATTAATTTTTTGGAAAATCACGAAAACTCATCTCATGGGATGATATATATTGAGAGTTTAGTATCACCTTACCTATTTGAGGAGAGAGATGTTGGTGATATACCTTAGAGGCAATAATAAAAATAATTGTATTACATACTATGTTTTTATATTTTTATTATACGTCGTTCGTTGAAATAGATAACTTCTTATTAATGAATGAATATATGATTTGTTCATGAGACTATTTATGTTGTATGTTACTATTTCTAAAGGATCCCTGATCAAATATCATATATAAAACAAATATGGTTCAATGTCATTGATTGATGATTATGTCTCATAAATCATATTATGGAGATACCAAATTAATAATGTGGACACATGTTGCGAAACATGTTGTTGGATAGACCCAGCATGAGACACTACAAGAGTTATATGTGGTAATCAGTGGTCTTATTTAGTGTTAGTATAGAATTCTTAGACATGAGATCATGGTTCCCGACATATATAGTAGCTTGCTTAGGGGCTGCCAAACACTACTCCGTAACTAGATAGTTATAAAAGTAGTCTTCGAACATGTTATGAAACATGTAGTGAGATATGAATAATTAAGATGGGATTTGCCCATCATCCGGAGAGATATCTCTGGGCCCCTAGATATTATAGATTATGGAAGTGTATGACCATGCCAAAAGTGATTAAGGAGTCAATAGCAGGTTAAGTAATTTATCACAGGATTGAGTGAATGATTGAGCTACTAAATGATGCCACATATCTGACCTTGAACTTAATCGATATCGTAAGACAAAGGGATCCATACAAGTATACACTAGAGCATTAGCCGATATGATCTTTATGTATGTTCGGTGGGTCAATATATTCTGCTAGAAGCCGCTGTTGACACATGAACCGAAAAAGGACTTTTAGGGTTGTAGCTAAGTGTACATAAACCTACGAGGTCACACACTTAATAGGCCGGAATAAGAGATTTGGATGGAGATCCAATACGTGCTCAATTCGGATAGTGATTCGAGTTGGACTACAATGATCCTTCGAGGCTTAGTTATGGATTCTATATATTCTTGGAGCGATATGATTGGTGTCTATGTGAGAAACCCTAACTGTCATTTCCCTCCCGATCCAAACACTAGCCACGCGTGGGCGCTAGCACGTTCATACAAGACGTTTTATTTTTGGATGTGTGGATATCGGTAGAGGCGTCGCTAGTATACGGTGCTGATCGGTGTGGGAGCACAACGAGACGGACAGACGAGGAGGAAAAGGTCGGGTTGTTGTGATCGACTACTTACTCTATATCGACGTGTGCTACGTCACCGACGTTCCTTCGATTTTTTAACATCTACTTCTGTTACGCAGCACATCGAGTATTAACGATTTATGATATTATATTTGTATGATTTCTGATTTATGTGATAGAAAAATTTTGATTTATATTATCATAACGTACGTGTATTCTACAGTTAGCTCTCTACATAGGCCATCCATGCATGATGCATGTTGCTCTACGCGTCCAGTGGAGCACTACACATGGCGCCCATGTGGCGTGACGGATCAGAGCCGGAGTGGCTAGCTGCTGTAACGAATTGAGAACGCTGTTTGTCTCACTGTGGTGATAACTACCGACGTGCTCGAGCTGTCGGTAAACAGCAATAACGACGCCGATCGATGGATGGGTACGCTGCGAACTGCGAGGATATTTGTTTGCAGGGTTCGTCGGACGCGTGGAGATGAGAACGGTCGAAACGTACGGGCAGTGTGTACGCGCCGAAGCCAGAACCTTTGTGTGGATCGAAACGCCGCAGCGGTATAGCAGCTCGGATTGAACGGAGAAACTACTTGGCGCAGCTTGCTGGCATTGGCATGCATGTCGCGCGGCTGGCGCGTCTGCGCTCCCAACTTCTTTTTCTACGCTATTTTATTTATTTATTTTTTTCGTGACTTTTTTATTTTAAAAATTAAATCTTTTATCTTCAATTTCAGTTGAAAGTTTCGAATTTGAGTTGAAAAATTTTAAAATTTGAGATGAATGTTTTTAAATTTGAGATGAACATTTTGAATTTGAAAATGAAAGTTTTTAAATTTGAGTTGAAAGTTTTGAAATCTGAGTTGACAGTTTTCAAATATTAAGATAAAAGTAAAAAATAAAAACTATCATGTCAAAATTTGAAACTTTCAACTTAAAATTTAAAACTTTCTCCTCAAATTTGAAAAACATTAAAGTCAAAATTTAAAACTTTCAACTCAAAATTTTAAAACTTTTTAACTCGAATTTCAAAATTTTTCAACTCACAATTTCAAAATTTTCATCATAATTTGAAAACTTTCAACTCAAAATTTAAAAACTTCTAACTAAAATTTAAAACTTTCAACTATATTTTTACAACTATTAACTAAATTATATATATATATTAAAAAAACTCATTATCATAATTACCGTTAATTACGGTAATTGGCGGTTGGGCTGACGCGGATCGTCAGCATGGGATGTGCTGTGTGCACCGGCTGCTCTCCTGAATTTTTATCATTTTTGATTTTTATTTTTTAAAGATTTGCAAAAATAATTTTAGGTTTCGAAATATTGTAAAAATAATCTCCTCTCGCCCTCTGGGAGGGCGAGTTTTAAAAATCGCACTTCCAGAGGGCAATTTTTTCGACGTGGCAGACGGCCGTTGGGCGCCGTCTGCCGCGTCGTGGCTTTTTTGCAAAAAAGTCCCTTGCCGCCCTCGGCAAGGGCGTTTTTTACTGTAGCACAGGGGCTGCCTGCAAAAGGGCGGCCGCCCTGGCAATTTTGCAGGCGGCCCCCTTGCTACCCTTACAGAGGGCGATTTTTGCCTGTACGGCAGGGGGCCGCCTGCAAAAAAGAGGATTTTTTTTGAATTTTTCATATGTTAAACTATTTTAACTTTATTTAAGCAAGGTTATATATGCAACGTTAAATATAATAAAACTAATTTGATAATATAAATGTTGCTATATTTTTTATAAACTTGATTATGCTATATTTTTTTATAAACTTGATTAAACTTTTAAAAAAATTGATTGAAAAAAATCAAAACGACTTATAATATGAAACATGCAACAGATAAATTGTAGTATGTTTTATAAGAAAACAAATTTCCTTGCAATTTGCTACTGAGACACATCAAAACTGATTAGTTGTGTGTTGTCGATGAGAATATGGAAAAAGTAGAACTACAACTATAGAGGGGTGCGGCAAATTTGCAGGCAGCCCCCTCGCCGCCCTTGCAGAGGGCGATTTTTGGGCTAATCTCGCCCTCTGCAAGGGCGATTTTTGGTCGGCGTCCCATAAAGCCCCAATGGCCTGAGGAAGCGCTCATTTCAACCGCGCAAAATTGCAGGAAAAAAACAGAGAGAGGTGAGGAAGAAGGAGAAGAGCCGTGAAGCCTTGTTGGTGTGCTTATTCGATCGCAGGTTAGTACAATATCCCGACGTATGGTTATATTTTGTGTCGCATACTAGTGTAATTACCATGTATTTGAAATTTGTGAGTAGATCTGTAGCACTTAGATGCGGACCCTAGATTTTTTGCGAGTAGATCTGTAGCACTGTGAGTAGATATGTTGAAATTTGTGAGTAGATCTGTAGCACTTAGAAGTGTGAATAATTTTAGGCTAGATTTGTTGTGCACACGTTTGGTCTGTAGTAGTACTATATATGACCGTAAAATGAGAAGTACTAAGGGTGTTTGCAATATTTGATAGTTGTTTTTTAAACCCTAGGATGCCAAGGCGTGGAAAAGCTACCAATTCAAGGTAACATAAATAGTTTCTGTGATATTATCTGTTATTCGTTGTGCATGAAATGAGGAATCCTAGATTAACGACTTAGTGTGTTTCATTTATTGTTGACTTGTAGTTATCGCCCGAAGACCGGAAATGCCTTCAACCCATTGCCTTTGCCTAGCGGTGTTCCAGTGCCCATGTGCTGGTGCGGTGATCCTTGCAAGGTAGCCAAGTCCGATGAAGAGGAGACGTATATGCAGAGATACTGGATGTGTGCCAATTTTGAGTTTGACCCAACACCTCTGCAACGCCGCATTAACTTATTGGTGAGAAACTGTTGTTTTGTAATAATTATTTGGTGTATTAAGTAGTATTGAACAACTTATTTGGTTAGTAAATATTGCATTTGTTGCAGACCCCTCCACCGCTATGTGATTTCGAGCAGTGGATCGATACCGAGATCAAGCCGGAAAACAAGGAGCGGTTGGAGTACATGTCGCGGTGGGATGCAGAGCGCAAGGAGGAGGCTGCAGAAAAAGAGCACAAGGCTGAGGCGGAAAGGAGGCATGTTGCTGCGTACAGGGAGGAGCGGGTGCGGAAGCTTGAGCGTGCGCGGCGAGCGAAGGCAGCAATGGAGGAGAATCCCGATGCCCAGAGGAAGGGAAAGTGGCCTCGTTGCACTCAGTAGTATGCACGAGTTGGTAGTTGTATGGTGTATTGATGAATAATGTTGCCTACATTACAACCTCGCAATGTGTAGCGAACTAATGAACTTAAAATGTTATTTAGTTTGTCGTAAAGTAGTTCAAATCTGAAACAAAATATGGAGAGCAGGCACTGTGTGCGTGTACTGTGGTTAACTGTGCGACATAACGGACTCGATCGTCACGGTGGTTCATATTTCTGTATCTTCACGCGCCGAAAGTTTTTCGTCGTTTCGTTGAGTAGATGTAGCGAATGACATGAAAGGTTTTCGTGACATATGAGTAGGACGACCGAATAGAGTTATATACAAAAAGGTAACACAAAGTTACTAACTGTAAATATTATAAACAGGTAGCACTCGTAACCTACTGGCGAGGCCTCTTATCCCTACCCCTCCTACCCTGCGCCCTAACGTGCCCCTGAGAGTACGTCAGCCTGTCAGCGGGCACGCCACGACCAGCGCGGACACCTGGTGTGGGCGTCTCCTGTGGCTGCTCCTGGCTCTGTGGTGGTGGTGCTCCACCAAGCTGAGAGGCGCCGAGAACGTCCTGCTCTGGGTCCTCCAGGTCGTCGAAGTCATCGCCCACACCAGACCCGCCCGCACCGGACCCGCCCGCCTGCGACGAAGACGCGCCCGAACGGAAAATTCCCGCCGGGTAGTATCCTCCTGCAGATGTCAAAAGTTAAGCAACATTCGGCTCAAATAGTACGTTTGTAGTATTCATCGGAAGACGCTTGCTCACCTGACGGCTGACTGAAGGGAGGAGGGATGGACGAACCGCTCGCTCGGACAAAGGCCGACGTGCTAGGCGGAGTCACGAACGGCCAAGGGATCGACGATCCACTCGCTCCAGCAGAGTGTCCTGTCGGCAACGTCGGACCTAGTAGACATTCAGTTTATAATAACATGGCAAAGGTTTCGCATAGTGAGAAGGTACTTAACTAACCTGTGGACGCACCAGCACCGCGCGAGCACGACCTAGTGTCGGGCCGCGTGGACGTGGAACAGTAGCTGCCGGTGGAGGTACCGCGTCCATGGCCGAACGACAAGAGAAGACGCGCAAGATCGAACGCATCTTCGTCTGCATTCGCTCGAACGTCAACCTCTGCTCAACGTCGGTCAGGTGCAGTCCTGCGTCCAACCTCAGCATCACCGCGTTGATGTCGGCGTTCATGGCGTGTGCAGCGTCGGCCTGCAGGAATCATTATTAATTAGGTTTGGCATTCTCATATATACCAACCGCGTAGTACGAAAGTAAGAAGTCCAACAAACATGGACTTACCCCCAGGAAGTACTCCTGGTCACGGTGCACGGGGTAGGTGTCCCCGACGCCTGCCTGGTGTGGCTGTGGAGCCGCCGGGGTGAAGGTGACGCGGGCACGTGTGCGCGGCAAGTACCACCGAAGGTAGGCAGTGTAGTTCTCCTCCGAGTGTGGGTGGACCTCGGCAATCACCTCCTCGGTGGCTACCAACCAGTCCTCCACGTACGGGGCGATCCGAGGTACCCACAGTGTCCCTGCGTGCTGTCCCCGGCGAGTCAACCTGCAAAGAACATAATGGTCATCGAACATTCAAAAGAAGCCGACATAATAATAGTAAAGTTGAAAGAGAAGTACTCACTGGTGCTCCTGGGGGGGACGGGTATCGGGACGTTCACCGGAAAGCCCTGCCTCAGTCCGAACTGCCTCATAACACGGTAAGGGCAGTGAGGCTCGACGAAGATGTCGAAAACCAACGGCACTACCGTCAACCAGTATGCCGCGTCACGCGTGCACAAGGCAGACAGACCTAGAGGTGCTCTCCCGGCGACCACCTGCTGCGTGTAGGGCTCCCAGACGACGTCCGAAGGCTGCAAACGGTCGAACTCGAAGACGAACTCCGGGTAGCTCCGTCTGACCTGGACGTGGGCGTAACGGCGCTGCGTCACACGGAGAACCAACTCGTCAGAACTTCAGTCACACATAATCTGAAATTTGAAATGAAAACAATTTGTACTTACATTGCGGCGGCACCAGTACGTGCCCATCGTGAGCCCGTCGGCTGGGTGGTCGGCTGCCGGTCCTGAAGCGTACACAGCGGTGTCGACGATCCGTCGGCCGATCGCGAACCGCTCAGCTGCCCAGAGCTGAAGAAGGAGAGGGCAACCCGCGAAAATCGCTCCAGGATCTGTCTTGCAGCAAGCCTCGCACAGCACACGGTACGTGGTTGCGAGGACTGCCGAACCCCAGCTCCACTGCGGCACGGCCCCTAGCTCCGCATCCGCGATCGCCCGGGCGTAGTGGATCAGGCCCCTGTCTACTGCGTGCCCGGTGGTGCTGGTGAACATCACCCAACCGAACATCCACAGTAGGTACGCCTCTAAGGAGCGTCTGAGCGAGTACTCGTCGGCGTCGGGGTGGAGCTTATCGGTCTACAACAAAAAGCAAACGATGTTAAATCTCGTAAGATTTCTAAGAAAGTAACAAAGTGTAAAAGTTAACTTACTGTGAACTGCAGCAGCCAAGCCTTTGTAGGCCCGGTGGTGGTGTATATGTTCACGGGAGCAACTGCAGGGATCCCAGGTAGCCTCATCACGGGAGCGAATCGCTCCGTGATATCCTCCCTCCAGGCACCCCAACCGTCCACTGGGCCGACAGCCTCCCCGGCTAGTGGAAGCCCTAGCAGGTACGTGACGTCTTGCAGCGTAGGTGCCATCTCCCTACAGGGGAGATGGAAGGTGTGCGTCTCCGGCCGCCACCGATCTACCAACGCAGCCAGCAGCGACCAGTCTGCATCCCAGTGCTTGGCCGGGCCGTTCTCGTCCGCCCGCGCCTCAACAAGCCTACATAGCGCTATCAGGCCTGCCTCCCGCAACCTGCATACCGTCAAGTTCAACATTAGTACCACATATTTTCAAATAGCCAAAAAATGCCATCAAGTAATTAAGTTTTATCATACCACGGAACGTGTCGCGGATCGGCACACAACAACTCGCGCGACGGGCGTGGACGGAAGGTGGTAAGCTGCGCACCCTGCACCGCCGACAAGTACGAACGGTGGCTCCTGTCCAGTGCCCTACTGAGGAAAACTGGTGTATCGTCCGCCATACCTGTATACATAACAGTGATTACAAATAAGTAATTGATAACGAAAAAACATTGCACAAATTGTTCATTACAATGGAAAATCATAACGCTAAAGATACATTACAGAAAAAACAACAACATTACAATAGTTCATGTCCCATATGGATAAATATTACACACATGACAAATGACAACAACATTATAACTATTACATCAATTGGATCACCGCTAGACTAAAAGGATGACAGAAATAATCAAGTCATTGCATCGCCGTGCGACGACGTAGTCGCCGCACGAGAACGCCTAGGACGTGCTCGCCTCGTTGTTGTTCCTTCTGCCGATGGACGGCTGCCATCGGTTGCCTGTCCAGATAGACCTGAACCTGGGACGGTTGGAGATTGCGAATTCTTCGGGCATTTCTTGTAAGTATGCCCGCTCTCATCGCATTTGCTGCACCGTAGAGTCCTCCCCCTGCCTCCGACTCGTCCATGTCGTTTCTGATGCGTCTCGACTGACGTCGTCCCTTTTTCAGCCTTAACTTCGATGGATCTGGAATGTAGAACACCTGTGGCCTCAGAGTTGTGTAAGATCCAGATATCCCGAACCCATATATCTCCTCCTTCCATGTATGAAATATTGCTTCTTTCCTGTAGTAGGGTGACACATAGATATCGGGAAGTATGCAGCAATCCCCAGCTGCTGCAAGCACATGTGAGCAAGGCAGATGTCTAAGCTTGGGTTTCATGCAGCTACAACTGCAACCGTCCTCCGCATGAAGCACACATTCCTGCACAGCTTGAACGCAGTTGATTCCGCGCCTTCTCCTGTCGACACACATGATCTCGTACCTATGAACTTGGGTACCTTGGGGAATAACTCTGTGCTTCATAGCCTTTGCTATTTTGTCTTGCATATACTTTGTCACCACACTCCCAAATACAATGTTGTTATCAGGCATCGAAGGGGCAATTTTCTTGTATCTGTCCCTGAAGTATGCCTGAGTGCCATGAAGGATAAATTCCACAATACCGACCAGTGGGAGTCCTCGCACTCCTTGCATCACCCAGTTGTATACCTCGGCCAGGTTGGTTGTCATTATACCATACCGAGACCCGTCAGTGTCATACAATAGAGACCACTTTTCTTTCGGTTCATTCTCTATCCACTGCGAGAAATTATGTATTGATGATGCCGACCTTCTTCTCATTGTTGGCGGGTCATCATGTAGTGGACCAAGAGGTACTGGAGGATCGTCATCTTGTGGCCGACGAGATTGCTCGTCGGTTTGCTTTGTTGTCAGCTCATCCAACCTCCTCCACAACTCATTGAATTTTTTCTCCTGATTTTGACCACATAACCTCTTAAATAGATCCATCAGGTGCTTGTTCTTGAATTGCTTGTAGAAATTGGCTCCCATAGGACGCATGCACCACCTACTCCGAACATCATGCCACCTAGCTGGAAGTCCCCTCTCCGGCTAACCATTCTGCAGGTAGTCAATTGCCTTCAACATGCCCGCATGACGATCATGAATGAGGCAAACATTGGGCCTCATCCGCACGACTTGGCAGCGAACTCTCTCCAAGAACCAATACCAGCTTTCGGTGTTCTCACTCTCCACAAATGCAAACGCCATAGGTAACACCTGGTTGTTCCCATCGGCTTCAATTGCCGTCAGTATCTGACCTCTGTATTTGCCTGTCAGAAAGGTTCCATCTATGCACAACACAGGGCGACAGTGCACAAATGCGTTGATGCAGGCACCCAGCGAGAAAAAGGCTCTTTGCAGCACGCTCTTGCTCGGGTCATTAGACGACGGAAAGGTCTGAATGTCATAATAGGTATTGGGGTTTCTCTGAGCAATGGTGCCTAACAGACGAGGCAAGTTATCATACGATGCTTCAAATGTGCCATACCTCATCTCCAAAATCTTTTGTTTCGCCCTCCATGCCTTGTGGTAGCTTATAGTGTACTTGAATTTGTTTTCAATGTGCCTAATAATGGAGCCCGGTTCAAAGTCAGTGTTACAAACTACATCGCTGTACATCTCACCGGCAACAAAAGCTGAGGTGATGTTGCGGTGATACTTATCAACCCCTGGCAACCAACATGTGTGCTCACCAACAATGCTCACTTTCCAATAGTCATTCCATTTTCCCTTATATGCATGAACGCGCCACGGACAATCATCCTTCGTGCACTTCACGTCATACACATAGTTCGTAGACTTCACAACCCTAAACTCTCTATGCAAGGAGACCGCTCAATGCTTCACCGCCTCTTTCATGTCTTCCTTATGAGCATACCTGGCACCCTGGATTACCTCGTTATCCTTGTATTCAAAGGGTGCTTGCTGCCCCTCCGAGATAACAAGTTGAGAGAAATCATCTTTTGTCCAATCAACGGGCATTACATCTTCCTCCTCGTCCGATGATTCATCGCCCTCCGCCTGCTCATTTTCAGAATCTTCCCTCTCCATTTCCTCAACAATTGCTTCGATTCTCTCCCCCTCATCCGCCACGCCTATTGCCTCCTCCAACCTTGCTTCGTTACCCCCAGTTCGCATCGATGGTCCAACATTCTCCACAACATTGCTAGGACCTTCACCATCCTCTGTTTGCACTGTAACACTGCTATCGATTTCATGCAATGCCACAAAAATAACAAGGGGCCAGGACCTTTCAAAGGCCATCTCCACATAACGTCTCCAGGACTCTGTGTTATCTATAGGCATTAGTTCCCAATAATATCCTTCTGTTGCACGGCTGACTACAATGGATAGGGACATTGTGTTCACTCTTGTATCCACTTTAAATCCACGTAGTAACCAACTATAGACTGACTCAAATGTTTTATCGGCTGGCCTATCGATGCCCTTCGATTTCATACTATATTCTGACAGATCAACACCATCTCGACCATATCTAACGTTGCCTTCACCGTGAACTATCTGAAATATGACCTTGCTTGCCATTATGCCTGATAAACAGTGCACAAATGAGTTTATTTCATACTACGAATATGTTGCCGAGATCATTCTGTGCCTAAGTTAAATTCTATAACATTATGTTCTCTGTTCTAGATTTTAAAATATACCGAATTGATATTTTCATCTAGATGTACCGCCAATCGTACTTATTTTCTATATTTGTTCATCCAAATCGATCAAATTACCTAAAATAAATCATGTCGTAATTCATAAATCAATAACTAAGTGCTACACATCCATTCAAATATTAAACAAAATTCTACGCAAAGAAATGTATACATACATAAGGACATATCCTACATATGTTCATTTAAATCGGTTTGTGCTAGGTCAAATTGACTAAAATAAATCATGCCCTAATTTTTAAATCCAGATTATAGTGGTACACACCTATTTAAATAACATACACATAGATCAGAATGTATTCTACGTAGGTTCATCTAAATCGGTACGTCCTAGGTCAAACTCCCTAAATTAAATCGTACCCTAATTTATAAATCAATATCTTACTACTAAACAACTATTCAAATATTCAAAAAAATTCTTTTCTTATAATATTCTACACAAAATAAATAACACAAACATATATACATCGAGATATTGTACTAACCTGCGATCGAGTACGCACACCGACAGGGCTTCGCCGCTCTACTTCTTCTTCCTCACCCCTCCCTCTATTTTTTTCCTCGAGTTTCGACGGCTGCAAATGACGGCCGCGGAGTTCGAATGGCACTTTATAGGGGAAGGGCAAAAATCGCCCTCTGTAAGGGCGGCAAGGGGGCCGCCTGCAAAATTGCCAGGGCGGCCGCCCTTTTGCAGGCGGCCCCCTGTGCTACAGTAAAAAAATGCCCTTGCCGAGGGTGGCAAGGGACTTTTTTGCAAAAAAGCCGCGACGCGGCAGACGGCGCCTAACGGCCGTCTGCCACGTCGGAAAAATCACCCTCTGGAAGGGCGATTTTTAAAACTCGCCCTCCCAGAGGGCGAGAGGAGATTATTTTTGCAATATTTTGAAACCTAAAATTATTTTTGCAAATCTTTAAAAAATAAAAATCAAAAATGATAAAAATTCCTGCTCTCCTCGCGCGTGCACGCCGATTAGGAATCCTCCGGATTGAATGCGTATGCATGATTAGTGGGACGGTGTCGCTCCAACCAACTAAATTCCTGGTGTGTAGTTCAGGCCTCATCCAGGGATAGCTAACGAGCTAACTCGAGTCAACTCGGCTTTGTTAAAAATATAAATACATATAGATTTACTTTATTCAATAAATAAATTATAATATTAAACATGTTAATTAAAAAAATCATATCATAAAATTAGATATATAAACTAAACAGTAAATAATGAATAGACCGAATAGATATAACATGGTGAACACGTATCGAGATTTCTAGTTATGCTGTGAATTGGATTGACGAGGAGCAACGCACATCGTAGAAACAACTCGTGATGTCAGGTGCTGCCGTCGATGCGCAGCCCACGAGAATAGAAAAAGATGAACCGTCGTGGAAAACCAGCAAGCAGTCGCATGAAGCGTTTCCCAAAAACCTTATTGCTGCCTTCTCTCGGTGCACGACTATGAAATCATTGTCATGATTAATATTTTAGGATGATCAATTGGTTTTGCAAATGATTTATTCAATGAATTGTTTTTGAATATGTGTGGATGTTGGTGTAAGTACGCGTGACTAATCATTAATGTGGGTCAGGTTGTGATATCTGTGTCCAGAAATAGTTGTTTTGTGTTTGCAGATGACTTAAGGTCAGCCTTGTTCAATGATAAGAACTAGCACTATGTTTACGGAGGAGTAGAGGTTTAATAGGTTAGAATACCATGTGAGAAGATGACTAGAGTCCAAGTTCAAACAGAATAATAGAAAAAGTGGTAGAGGCTACTTCGTAGCTTTGGTCGTCACACTCCGTTGCCTCGACATGACTCATTACATTGATACGCTCATCGGGCTACTCGTCATTAAGAAAAGAAAGTCCAACTGCTGTAACTGCAACATCAAGCAAGTAGGATCGGGATGGGTACGTCGGTTGGAATCATTCAAGTGTAGTTCTTCTTTAAAATTTTTGGAGATCAACTTTGATCAACGGTAGAATCGAAACTAGACTCAAAGAGGAGTTGAGATCTAGATGATTAATGTTGCCGGATGACGAAGTTGGATACGAGATGACATATGATAAATGAACATCGTGTAAAAGAGATCTTTGTAACGGGTTTTACGAAATGTGCGTGCAAGCATCGATGTTCACGGAGTCGATTGGATGGAGAAATTAAGGAAGATTATATGGTGCTACAGTACACGTTCATGCATGTACGTGTACTATAGTGGTTGGCAGTACATGGATGTATGTATGCATATACATGTGTGGTTGTGGATTGGATGGCATGTGACTTGAGGCTTCGATTGGGCTGGCTTGGATAGCTGGCAGCCCACGTTGGTGAGGGACGCGGTGGGCTGCAGGGCAGCCTAGGTGGCCCACGCGGATAAACAGGGAGGACGACCGCACGTGTGTGGCGTGTCAACGTTGGATTGGAGCGAGTTACAATTTTTAAATTGTAATTTAATTTGGAATTTGGGGCATAGAGTTTTAGAGTTGTACTTTTTACTTTGCGTAGAAGATTTTTGTAATAAACAGAAAGGAAGACTAGGGTTGATGGTAAGCCAAGTGTGAGAGATTAGAAAGTTGATATATCTTTATATTAAGGTTTCATAAGAAACTTGTGAGGGGTGCTGTGGCTGCACCTTGTGAACAATATTTGAGCAATAAAGATCATATTCAATCGTCAAGACATTGACGATATCTTACGATTTCATAAGTTTTATGATATTGTTCGGTTTTGGCATTAACTTGTTATTTTTTGCTTTGCTGCTATTTTATTCAAGTTAAGCTATACAAAACTTTTCTAATACTTCATAGATCAGATCTGCAAGGTTTCGTTCATTGCTTCTTGGTAGATTCGAATTTGCTTAAGCTTTAGGTTTTGTTCAGACAACTGACTTTTAAGAGTGTTTTCTCTTAAATCGTTTATTATTTTGCAAATTTCTTCGGTGGAGTTGTTCCTTGGTTTGTCTAGTTTATTATGTTAACTTTGCAACTTGATATAACGACTGGTTTAAGAGAAATTGAGTTTTTATAGAAACGTTGTCAGGCTGTTTTTGTCTGACGATCAGACCGGCTCTAAGCACAGCTAGACCGTCAGAAGTACGCTCTTTTGGCTTTTGAAGTTACGGTGTGTTTTGATCTATCAAATTTTGATTATTTCACTTCCAATGACATAATCTACCATTCACCCTCCCTGGTAGGCTTGGTTACTTGTGTTCGATCCTACAAAGGCGTTGAAGGCGAAGGTCTAAAGACCTGCTCTTCGATCACTAGTGCACGCCAACGAGCGGGAAGGAGTAGGCTACGAGCGATGACGCAGTACACAGAAAGAGGCAAACCCTATATTGATTTCACATGTGTTGCGAGAAGGCGACAGCTCGGTTTATATAAAGATATCAGGATGCGTGATCAGGACGCATGCACGGTCTCTACTCCGCGTAACTGGACCGGATAAGTCGCGTAATTTATCCGGACTTCACGTCGCTCCACGCACCAGATTATTCGGTGTGTTTCCAGAAACAAAACTGAACTTTGCAGCAAAACAAAATTGCAAAAGGAAGCTGTGTCTGCACAAGCATTAGGAGCTGTTGACACAAAATCTGTCCCGTCGAGCGTGCCAAAAGATATGTTGACGTAGATCCTACTTGTGGAACACAAAGACTTGGGAGATCTGCTTAGCTCCAGTGCAGGTCCAAAAATTGATGAGATGCGGGCATGCTAGTCAGTTTGATCCTGCAACTGACAAGATATACAAACAGCAGATTAAAGAGTCGATCGGCTAACAAGCCGATGAAGTAATTCCAGTCGATGCCGATACTAGCCGATGTCGTTAGCATTTTAAACAATCGGTTGTATATCCAATGTAGATACTGACACTTGATGTAAATAACGATATAAAGACAATCGGCTGATGATAATGCAGTAAAACAATAATATAATCCAATAGAAACCAATCAGCTAATAGTGAAACAATAGAATAAGTGCTGATCCGAAGGTTAAAGCATACATCGGCTGTAGGTCCGATATCAATAAATCAAAACGATTATATAATCAATGAAACTTTTGTTGTCATCGGCTAAATCCAACTTGTATGTAATCCTTGTGAGCCGATGCAACGTCCAGATAACTCATCGGCTGAAACCCCGATGAAACTATTATTGACAATCAAAAGGCATGCTAGAGATTATGGTTCTAAGCATGACTAGGTCTGATGCAGTGCAAAGAATGAAAAGAAACATAATATCTAGACAATCAAGCCTTCAACTGATTTTAAGAGTGGTGGATACCTTAGCTAATTTAATCCGGCAAAACAATTTAGCTGATACCGGCAAAAAAACCTTAAAGCAGATCCCAGCCGATATAACTAAATCAAGCTACCAAACTAAATTAACTAAGATATATGATAAATAGGTAGGGCCAACGGAACGTAAGACTTACCCCTTCACTGGAGATCGAAAGCCAATGCAGCCCCGCGTCAGGTGCAAGTTTCGCCGGTTGATAAGTAAAACCTCGGGAAAGAGGGTGGCGATGTGCCAAAAGTTGTATTGATAGAGAGATAAATTACATAGATCCCGGGTATACATATTTATACCATGAGTAGATACTAGGCCTTATTGGACAAGACATAAATTTTCCTAAAGATAAAGTAAAAGATACAAGTCCTATTCGGACTCTAAACAATCTTTTCTAAAAGTAAAAGAAAACTAACTGACTCCACTTAATAGATAACTTGCCATGTTGCATCTTCCTCGAACTCGGTTTCTTTTGGATAAGCTTTCTTTAATTAATTAATTTCCTTAGCCGAATCCATCAAGAATCCAACTGATGGCAACTTGATATGTTCATCGGCTCATCTTAGGACTCTGAAGCCAATACGATTCCTAAGCCAATGATGACTTCGGGATTACCAAATTTTGGCGTTAATAGCAGCTATAGTCAAAGACCATCTCGCCTCCCTTTCCCTTCCTCAAACTGACACGCCGGGTCCACGCGTCAAAGGTTTCTCCTACCTCTCGCCAGTCCCCCAGCCGAGCCCGACGCCGCCGTTTCTTGTGCAAAATTCGGCTAATTCCCTTGCTCGTTTCCAAAATTATTTGAGAGGATTTGTTGCTTTCATCATTCCCCTTGTTTTTACTAGAAAATTTCCTTGAATCCCATAGAAGATCGCGTGGAATTGATCTTGGACTTGAGCGCTCTCTCTCTCGTGAATGCCTAGAAATTCCCAACGTCGCCATTGCCGTATTGGGCCTGGACTAGTCCTCTTGGTCTCCTCTTCCGTTTTCCCTCCTTTTCCCAAGCCGCTGTGCCCTAGCCGTCGTTCCCTGCTCCCGTGCTCTCTCTCCGCCGCCTGTTGCTACTCCAGCCGAGTCGATCTGCCGCTTTGCTTCTCGTCGAAGGTCGCCGCTGCCACCGTCAAGTTCACAAGAAGAAGGAGAAGCCCGACTACATCTCCTCGTCACTTGGACATCGCCAGAACACCGCCATCGACAACGACTCGACCCCGCCACCACTTGGACCTCACCGCCAGCCGTCGTTCTTTGCCGTCCGTCGTCGCATAAGTGCTGGTAAGAGTCGTCTCGTTCTCCTCTCTTCGTTCATACCCTCGGTGTCCGCCACTGTGCCGCCGTTCGCCATCGTCGCTGCCATTCTGTGCCAATCGACCATCTGTCGATGTGGCCGTCCACGTCATCGCCTCATTAGCACAGCATCGTCTCTCTGTCGTTCGTTGCATCCATCTTTGCTGATCCAATTCAAGCCGTTGGATCTTAGTCAACTTCAGTCAAGTTGATCTTGGCAGTCCGTTCCCGTGCAGCATGTCTGCGGTGAATCAATCTAGGGTTGGTGTCATATTCTTCCTTTTCCAGTGCAAAAATAAATATAAATTGTGTCATAAATATATTTAATTATTTTAAATAGGCTTTAATTGGATTAAATCTTGTAAAATTCATAACTAATTCATACGAACTCGGAATGAGATTGTTCAATCTTCATAATTCATGTAAATTCAAGCTCTACCTATTTATGAACTTAATTTTTACTATTTATTTGGTTTTTATTTGTCTTTTCTTGTTTTGCGTGCTAGAGTGTAGTTTTTGTCTTTTCAGAGGATCGGTTGTTCGTTGGAGAAGTTCTCGAAGATGAATTGAAGTCGCTTGTTTGCAAGGCAAGTCACACAAATCCCAACATCCCTTTGAGCATGCTGATCCTATATTTAAATTCTTTATTTATTTAAAATGTGCATTTATTTTTTTGAATGTCATTAGGTGGTTTGAGCCTGTTTCCCTTATGATATGGCCAATATGAATTGATTATCCTATGGGTTATAATTTGACTATCTTGAACACTATATAATGGTTCAGCTAGATATTAGCATAATTGCTTAGCTCTGCTTAGAAATATTAGTACACTATTGGAATCATTATTGATTCACTTATGCCTAATGATGGTTAATTAAATGGTAGCTCACGATGGTTAATCATGATTTGTTAATTAATTTGATGACAAATAGAACCTGATTAATGGTGTGTCATGAGCACATGGTTTTGATGGTCATGCTCATGACAGTTAAGGACCGGTTCGTGAGGTACTATTGTAAAGCATTAACCGTACTAACCACAAGCCAGTGTGGACAACGGCTGTACCTTTTGTATAGTATGGTTCATTGTGGGGCGCCAGACTGAAAAGTGGCGATAAGTCCATGGGGGTCGCTAGGGAGTCTATACCTGGCTAAGGGGCTAACTATAATCCGAGAACGGTGCACTATTTTGAGTTGTATAATGCGAGTTGTACTATCACAGCTCCTTTCCGAGGTATTATGGTGGTATTGAAGCGTGTGGCAACATGTTGTGGGGTTGTGTCTTGTGGGTAAATTTGTACACCTCTGGCCAGAGTAAAACTATTCGAATGATCGTGTATGCGGTCACTGGCGGGCCTAACAATATTTTTTCGTGATTAGTCCCACACTACTCATTAATGTTAATACATGATAATTGATGATAATTTATTAGCTCCTGCTATGAAATGGTTAGTTCTGGTTTACAGGTTAGGTCTATGCAATTGGGTTTGGTTGTTCAGAGGTGGTTGGGCCTGTGAAGCATTGGCATGTCGTTCAGTGATTGGTATTATTTTTATTTAATAACTCTACTGTTTTGACTATTCTCAACTATTTGCTAAATGCTGCCTTTGCAAATGAACCCTATTATTGTCATCCTTTGTATCCTTATGGACTTGCATACTTGCTATGTGGCTTACCGAGTATTTCATGTACTTACCTTGCAATAATCATCAACCTCAGTTGAAGAAGGATTTCAAAGGAGAAGACCTTTGGCTTCGATGTCGATTGAGCTGCCTGTGAGAATAGAGTTGAAGCTTCACTACATTTTGTTTTCTGTTGCAGTTTTCTTTGTGGAAAGGACTAAGTGCCTCTTCTGTAAGTATTTAACACATTACTTTTGTTGGTACTATATATTCAAATTGTCGATTGTGTACCTCGGTTGATTCCTGGACAAGGGTTTAATTCACAAATTAGTTTGAAAATTACTTATGAATTTCCGAGTGCGACAATGCCTTCCCATGAGATGGACTTTTGTGCTTTCCAAAGAGTTAATCTCCATATGAGCCTTAACCTAGATATTAATTCCAACAACCCCCCACAAAATCTCAAAATCCCATAGTGTTGTGCCTTTTTTTCAATGTTCTTTCTACATACCAACGGTTCAATGGAGACAGGTTAAGCTTGAACATCCACCTAGAACTCTAAGCTATACTTACTCACAACTTGAACAATGGATTATGCGTTGAATTGCATGTTTTGTGCATGCAAGTTTCACCAATAATCTTATTAGGTACTAGGCCGTTAGTAAACTACCCCTCGGGTGGAGCGTATAAGTCATTCTCCTTATCTCTTAGTAGGCTTCCTACGAGATTCATCCAAACTGTGACCAACAGTCAAGCTCACATAGATACGTTCTTTCAAGAATGCTCTATAGGATAGCATTATCGCTAATTAAAGCCAAAAGAATGTATTAAGGCATAGCCAACTACCTTGCAACTCATGAGAGTACATGTATCGTGTTGACGAAAAATCCGCGTTCGACAGATGGTGCCAAATCTGCGTTGACGCAAAACATGTCGAAATACATGAAGGCTCTAGTGCAGGTCCTAAAATATTGATGGAATGCGGGTGTGTCAGTCAGTTTGATCCTGCAACTGACAAGATATATAAATTGATGATTAAATAGTCGATCGGCTCACAAGCCGATGGAGCAATACTAGCCGATGTAGCGATACTAGCTGTTGTCAATAAGAATCATGAGCAATCGACTATATGTCTGATGTAGATTCTGACACTTGGATAAATGATATAAAAGCAATCGAACAAGTAGTAAGAACTTGTAATAATACAACAATATAATTCAATATAAACCAATTGGCCAATAATGATATGATAGAATAAATGCTGATCTGATGGTTAAAGCATACATCGGCTAGAGATTTGATGTCATTAAATCCAATGATTAAATAATCAATGAAGCCTTTGCTGTCTTAGGCTAAAACCAACTTGTATGTAATCTTTATAAGCCGATGCAACGTCCAGATAACTCATCGGCTAAAACCCCGATGAAACCCTTATTGGCAATCAAAGGTAGGTTAGCTTTTATGATTCTAAGCACGACTTAGTAGGTCAAACCCAATTGATGCAGCACTAAGTATGAAAAGAAGCATAAAGTCTAAACAATCAAGCCTTTGATTGATTTTCAGGGTGGTCATGTATTAAATTTAACCAAGACAATAAAACCATCAAAAAGAAATTTAACACATCGGATAAGATCGGCTAACCCTACGATGAAACATTAGCATGAACCTATTGGTTTAACAAGACTTAGATTATCAACAACAATCTAGTAGGTCAAACCTAACCGATGCAGCACGAGATTGTATATAGTAATCTAATACTCAATGAGCCGATAGATCTGTCTAGTGTGATGGATATAACAAATCTATCTAAAGCATAATTGTGATTGTAGAGATATATTGGTTAAGACAGAAGATCAGACCTAACCGAGACAGTCTTAGCTAAACCAATGCGTCTCGAAACACAGTGCTATTAAAGATAGAATTGAAATATCAAGAAGGTAAATATATCAACCGAACCAGAGCAATCCAAAAGGTTGAAGTGATATAGCCTTGAACAACACCAATATAGCTGATATATTCACCGAGGCCGATGGAACGTAGGGCTTACCTCTTTGCCGGAGATCGAAGCCGATGCAGCCCTACGCCAGGTGCCAAGTTTCGTTGGTGATAAATGAAAACCTCAAAAAAGAGAGTGACGATGCGCCGAGAGTAGTTATATTGATCGAGAGATATATTACATGGACCCCGGGTGTACATATTTATACCTATCGGTAGATAGTAGTCCTTATTGGACAAGACACAAACTTTCCTAAAGATAAAGTGTCAAGCATGCCGAATTTATACCGTCCAGTGTTATTTGTGATCATTACATAATTTTGGATGAGTGGGATTCATACACGCATAAATAGCCACTCGATCCTCAATGTGTCCATGATCACAACATAACACCATTCAATATAAACTCTGCTATGCCGAATAATGAGCAAAGGAGATATTGCTGGGACTCAGCGTGCCAGTCAACTTCAGCCTGAGACATGCCCGTCGAACCACACGAAGGCGGCGACCAAATGTGTTACACATCTTAGGAGACTTGACTCAAATCGCTAGAGCTCTACAACATTTCAATTGCTCAACATTCATACTCATGCTCAGCTAGTCCTAGGAAGTTGCTAGCTTTGCACTTTCATCTAAACAATGATATACGGAAATTAAGGCCTTAACTTAAAGTAAAATTCAGATTACAACTACTTTAAACTTACATAGGCCGACCAACCAGATATAATTAGATTCGCGGAAGCTTGTCTACCCAATCCACAAGCAAGCCGACTAGGGGTAGTCCCCTAAAAGAATCATCCTGATGAAAACAATGGAACCCGTAACACTCGTTTACCTGCAACACAATCTAAACACCAAATATATATACAAGACAAGAGTCAGTACATTAATCAAATTAATGTACTAGCAAGCACACAATCAAACCTACATACATGAAGGCTCTACTTCAAAGAGAGGATATTTGTGGACTCATATTTGCATAAAGCTAACTTTGTTTCACAAACAATTTGCAACGGAATTTAGATAAACATTTGTAATTATTTAGCATAAATAGCATGGCATGGTATCATATTAGTAGCATAATAACATCATATACTTCATCATCATATTATGCTTGGCCCATCCATGGCAGCAAGCAACACGTTTCATTTTCAGCCCACACCGAGCAAAATCATCATCATAATCATCAGAACTCAACACATTTGACTCCCATAGCCCATTTTCATAAATACATTTATAAATCATAAGTCTATACCCATGACAATTAACTATGTCACTCATAACCGTGAGCACGGCTAATCGATTAGTTTTAGACTCTACAGAGTTTGTACAATTTTACCCACATGATGTGAATCGCTCTAGTTTGTCCGGTACCCGTCGGTACCACCACACTCTACATATTGAATGTGGTCTAGAGGTCACAACGTAGCCTTTACATTACTTAACGCCTAGCCTTACATCAGCGACGACAAGTGTGAATCCATCCTAGGAATGACCCAAAATCGTTAGGTGGCCGGCCCACGCCTTAAACCTAACGCCGTGGCAGCGAACACATCCGTTCCCCCACGAGGCACTATACCGTTGAATTGGACAGACTTAGACGCCCATGCTATGAGGTGGACCATCCGTCCCCTCACAGAACACACACAGCTAGTAATATTCGCTAGTAATAAATTCAACACACACATGGGTAGTTTCTATGAATCATCGCTCAGACTAATTCATTCTACTCCAGCCTACCAATATGCAAGGCTAGACTTTAAGTAACTTAATTAGCTAAGGCCACCCCATAAATAGCACATGTGGATGTACGGTAAACAATAGTGAACAACACAAAGTTCGGTCCTTAATCAACCCGGGCGAACACTCCCCCTATCGGTGCACAAATAACACCATATGTGCACCACTTGCCGCCCAAGTCTAAAAACATGTTTAACTCCATTTTAGTTCTCAAATAATCAGTCCAGAAGTAAAATAATACCCAAAATCTCATTTATAAAGTGATCATAATATTATTTAGCAAATTGCTAAGCATGGCTAAGCATATGGCACATATAAAGCATAATTAGACCCGTTAGAGTACAACCAATGTACTCCAATTATTCCTATGGTTACAATCAGCAATGAGTGAAATTTATTGAGGTGGTTTATGCAACAAGTAGGTTATAACTACCATCTTCTCAGAAAAATATAATTTTATACCAAATAGCGCATGCAAAGTTATAAACAAAACATTTGCCCATAAAACATAGGATTCAATGTGTTCAAAGGAAAGGGCACTTGCCTTAATTAGAATCTCCATCATAGTCAGCAATAAAACCCAAACTCCTTACCGATATCAGATTTGTACACTATACGAAATAATGGTAGCGTATAAACACCAAATCATACAAAAATCCAAAATGCTTCTAATATGCATGAATTTATTATAGTAGATAGGTAATGACTAAACATGATTTATGGTGAAGGAATTTCTATTTTATCACTTGTATTTTAGGGTATATGAATTTTATAAGTTCTATACTAGTAGTAGGTTATTTAAGCCTTAGCTAGACTTAGATCACATTTTTATTTTGGTGGTGTTAAGTTTCTGGTTACAGCAGTAGAGGGCATGGTTTTCTAAGTTCAACAAAGTTTATTTCATTATTTTTAAAGCTAGCATTAATTTGTTACGAATTTTAGAAGCCATAGGGTACATAAAGTTAACTATATGCTATATGTACTTTTAAGGGTGTTTTACACACATAATGTGTTAAGTTTTAGTTTACAGTAATAAGTTAACAAGTTTGTTAGCTCAACAAATATGAGTTCATAATTTTAAATGTTTGTATTAATCTCATACTAATCATGACCATTTATATTTACTTAAAAGTGAACTATATTTTGTATACTAAATATTCCAGACCTTAGCTCATATAAATAAAGCTGATACTTTTGTGAAGCTAACAAGTTTTAGTTTGATTCATTTAGTGCTAAAATGAATTTTCTACAAATTTTACAAGTTAGATTATGTTTTATGTTAATTATTCTTTATACTAAATTTTAGAGATATTTATTCTACTGTAAGTGGCAAGTTTTATACTACCGTATTAAAGATCATAATTTTATGAGTCATCTGGAATTTGGTTCATTCAAATTGGAGCTAAGATGAATTTTCTATGGATTTTACAAGTTTGATGACTTTTCAATTGAACAATAATTACTTTAATTATTTTCTTTATATTTTCCAGATTTTAATAACAGGGGGGTCCACTGTCAGTGTCTGTGAGTTTTGCAACTAAACCCCTAGCTAAATAGAGAAATAACCCGAGATCTAGAGGCACATGTCCAATAACATTTTCATTAAGAATCCCTGTGTTTTCAAATTATTACACCTAGATCCTAGGCCCATATGTCATTGAGGAGGGGAATTACATATCGAACCCTGTAGTTGTTTAAATTCTTGCAACCAAGTCCCCATGCTCTGAACAAAGAAGACGCCATGGCCAGAGAGCCTTGGCGGCGACGCCGGCGGTGAACGATGACTCCTCGGCCGATGCAACCAAAATAAGAAAGGTGGAGGACATCCTCGCGAACCCGTAGAAAGTGGTCTCATCGCCGGAGATGGTCGGGATCAGAGGCGACAGTGGCGCAAGCGGCGGTGGTCTTCGGCATGCAAATGCATGTCGAGTTTGAGGCATTTCCTAAGTGTAGATGTCGCATGCATGCAACTTTAAGGGTCCATGGGTACTCACCGTGCAGCTGCAGAGGAGTGGCGAGGCTTGGTCAAAGGCAACAATTTGTAGAACAGCTCGGCGGTAGCGCACAGCTCCACGGCGATGATGATGGCGCGAAGAGATCGACGATCTGCTTGGCCAAGGCATCCATGAGGTTGGTGAGGCCATGGGGAAGCTTCATGTGCAAGGAATCGATGAGAGGCTCAACAGAGAAGGGGAATTCGGCAATGGTAACCGGCGGCCGGAGTTGAGGAAGACGAAGTCGATCTCCCTCCTCGGCGCTCCATCCTCGGGTATTATTGGGGGCTTTTGGAGAGGACCTTGAGGCGGTATTGATGGCGCAACTGCTTGGCTTTCTTTGGTCCAGATCAACGGCGTCGGCGACGATGCCGCCACGGTGGCGCTTGGAGCGCGCTCCAGAGCTTTCGAGAGCGCGGTCGCATTCCCGTCGGTCGGCTGCATGAAACGGGAGTGTGTCAAAAGGAGATTTGCTCGGCATGGTGAGATGAATAAGGAACGGGAAAGTTTTCGCTATGAAGATGGCTTGACGACGATGGCGGTCTTCATCTTTCTCGCGGTCGACGATGAGAGGAAGACGAAGTGGGGAAGTTGAGGCTCTCCCTCTTGACTTCTTTGGCACTGAGATGGAAAATGAGATGAGGCGATGCAGTCGGGAAAGATAAGAGGACGAAGAGAGGAGTTTGGAGGCGGCGACACGTCTCGGCCACGTGTCACGCGCGTCCTGAGAGCGGTCGGCGCTCTCTCACTCCCTCCCTCGCGTGCTCCGGTCAGCTGGAGGAGATGGACGGGGAGAGGGCAAGCCGATGAGGCTGCCTTGTGGGCCCAGCCTTGAGTAGATGTAGGATTTTAGATAATTTTTCAGGTTTATTTCTTTCCTTCTCTTTGTAATACTATAGTTTAGTTTGTAGGCTAGATAAATTAGAGTGGATTTTTGTGGAGATATATAAAATGATATGGTTTCCATTTTCCTTGGTTTCACTCAAAAATTCCTTTTATTTTAAACTCAGAAAAATAAAGAAAATAGGCCTAGCTGAAAGTGAGTTGAATTTTTAGGAGATCAAAACTAATAAAATAAATTCTGTAAAAATTATATTAATTCATGATAAATAAGCTAGTATTTGAATAAATTATGTTTGATATACATTTTCATATAATTTGATGCATGTTTTGATGAGGTGTGAGTTTTGTCGATTAGGGTTTAGGATTAAACCAGATTTTTATTTCTTTGACCAATTTGATTAAGGGTTTAGATATAAAGATAAAATCATGCCAAAATTCCAGTGAGTCCAACCCATTGAGTAACATTCACATGAATTCTTCCATGATTTAATATTACACCAATTATTTTCAAAAATTTACTAAGCTTAAAAATATACATAGGTTGCTACTATGAAAATGCATTTAAGTGTTTATAAAATTATATTTAGATAATTCTTGACCTGACATGATGTTGTTGAGCATGATTTATACTTTTAGTTACTCAACTTCATATATTTCACGTACATACATTCTTGTAATATATACATTAAGTGCTTGCTTCAAATTTTTAAATTAATGCTCATGAGTCCTATTATGAAATGCCAGTAAAATCCAAAAGCAAGCAAAAGGACTCAAGTCACAACAATACATTATGCAAATACATGCATACACTATGTTTTATTTTCTTCCTTTGAGCTATCAAGTAAAAGGTTTTAAATTATTCAGAAATTTGTATATTAAAACTAGTCATATTAGACTCACCTAGGTCTTTAGTTGAAAAATATTAGTAGTCCTATTTAGGAAAAAAATAGTTTCGACATTTTTAGATGCCAAATTTGAAATTCAAATTTTTGGTATGTTACAAAAAGATACATGTCCTGATCGGACTCTGAACAATCTTTCCTAAAAATAAAAGTAAACTAACTGACTCTGCTTAATTAATAGATAAATTGCCATGCCGCATCCTCCTTGAACTCGGTCTCTTCTGGATAAGCTTCCTTTAATTGATTAATTTCCTTAACCGAATCTGCTAAGAATCTGACTACTGGCGAGTGATAATTCCTATTGGTCAATTCCAGGACTCTGAAGCCGATACTGATTCTAGGCCGATGATGACTTCGGGCTTTACTAAATTTTGACCTTAACACATCGTCACTTAGAGAAGATTTTAAATAGGTATTCTCCTGCAGTTAACTAATGGCTTGTTCTTCCCAAGTTCTAATTCACAGGATCTCTAATCATATTAGGTTAGGTTACCACCATAGTATAACTCACATGAGTCTCATACCCATCTCCTCCAATGCATTGTCTATCACATTCTGTGATAGTCCCTTCGTGAATAGACCTGCCAGGTTTCTAGCTGTTTGGATGTAATCTAATGTTATAACCCCAAAGTTTCTCAATTTCCTGATAGACTTCAATCGTCTTTTCATATGTCTAGATGATTTTATGTTATCCTTATAATTGTTCACCTTGGCAATTACCGTTTGATTGTTGTAGTAAATAAGAATAGCCGACAGTGGTTTTTCAACCACACGCAGATCCATCAATAGGTCGCGTAACCATTCTGCCTCGACGTAAGCTCTGTTTCCATGGTTACCTCTTCAAAATGGTCTGTTTTCAAGAACTCAATTAAACAGCACCACCACCTAGTGTGAAGACATATCCATTAGTGGCTTTGATCTCGTCAATATCAGAGATCCAATTAGAATCACTATATTCCTCCAGTACTACAAGATATCTGGTATAGTGAAGCCCATATCCATAGTATCTTTTAGATAGCGCATCACTCGCTCAAGCACACGCCAGTGATCATCTCCCTGATTAGAGGTAAACCGGCTCAACTTGCTCATAGCAAAGGAGATGACATGCCTAGTTGTGGTAACTAGGTACATAAGTGAGCCAATGATTTGGGAGTACTCCAATTGATTCCTAGTAATTCTCTCATTCTTGTAAAGCAACAAGCTAGGATCAAAAGGTGTTGGAGAAGGCTTGCTATCAAGGTTGCCAAAGTGATTCAAGATCTTCTCCACATAGTGAGACTGTAAGATTGTAAGAGTGTAATCCTATTCTCACCTTTAATTAGCTTAATGTTCAATATAACATCAGCTACTTCCAAATCCTTCATATCAAAATTTTGAGACAAGAATGATTTAACCTCATTAATCACCTTAAGATTTATCCCAAATATAAGTATGTCATCAACATACAAACATAGAATAACTCCCTCACCCCCACCATGGCGGTAGTACACATATTTATTTGCCTCATTGACTATGAAGCCTGCAGATATTAATGTTCTATCAAATTTCTCATGACATTTCTTAGGAGCTTGTTTTAGACCATACACAGACTTCAACAATTTGTACACTTTGTCTTCTTGACATTCCACTACAAACCTGATCCATATAGATCTCCTCATCCAGCTCTCCATGAAAAAAGTTGTCTTAACGTCCATTTGATGAACGAGAAGACCATGTGAGGCAACCAAGGAAAGTAATGCACGAAGTGTGGTCAATGTAGCAATAGGTGAGTAAGTGTCAAAGAAGTCTTTGCCTTCTTTCTGAGTATAGCCCTTTACAACAAGTCAGGCCTTGTACTTTTCGATAGTATCGTTAGGCCTAAGATTTTTCTTGAACACCCACTTGCACCCCACAGTTTGCACCTATAGGGTCATTCTGCCATCTCCAAAGTCCTATTAGTGAGAATGGAATCTATTCACTACGGACAACCTCCTTCCAGTAGTCTGCATCAGGGGATGCATATGCTTTTGAAATTGACTTAGAAGTTGTTGACGGTCGTTAAGTACCGATTTCGACCGTCAACTATGATAATAAATAAAGGAAAAATTAACATTTCTTACATGTATATTATTTATAAATAATGCACTTCCACTTGTATCAGAGAAATACTATGGATGCAGGAATTATACACTAAAGTGAAAGAGAAATGAGCCGGCATGCAAAGAAACACACCTCCGACGAATCACGTGCGAGCTCACTGATTGATGGGCCCACAAGTCAGCTCTAACCGACTTAAAGTGGGGCCAACCCATCCTCAATCGTCATAGGGGCCCACCTGACAGCCTATGGTGAAAGGCGGTTGAGAGAGGTGCGGTGGAGGGTTCGGCCTGCCGTCAGCGCCTCTCATCTCCACCCTCCACATGTTGCTTTCTGGTAGCTCCCCAATGACGGTTGTGGGAGTTACCGACCTCCCCAACCATCATAAGCTAGCTATAAATAGATATCACTCCTTCACTCTCAAAGCACACACTTCAAGGAGCAATTTTCTAATTTCATATATTATATTCTCTCTAGTAATAGTGGAGTTAGGCTTAGAATAGTCTTCGGTCCTATTGTCTTCTTGAGATTCCGGTATGTCTTTAGTACTTTACTCTTTTTATATGACTATAGTTGCAATAAAATAATTATCTTTTATTATATTATGTTCGTAGTTCATATACTTCTTCGCTAGTTATGTGTTTCATGAATAGACTATACTTCCGTTATATGCTTCAATTGATTAGCCTAGTCGATCTATGCTACGATAATGGTCCAATGATCGTAACGGGTTACACTACTTCTAACTTGTCCATCCGAAGGGTGGGAGTCCTGGGGAATTAGTGACATTATTTATTAACATAAGCATGGTGCTTAGATTAATTAAATGCCGTTGGATACGAGTATGCCCCACGGAAAGTGAGGTAGCCGGCTGGTGGTGACAGCTATGTCCATCCATTGTATTCCTCCACGTTCGGGTATGACGTAAGTGTTCGTAAAATGTCACAACCACATTAGCAGACCAGCAGGGAGTGGTCTCTCAGTAGTATCTAGGTGTCTAGAACTAAGTCCTAGCCTTGTAAGCATGTATGTGTTAAGTGTAAACTAAACATTTGTAATATAGTAGTACATATGAACCTTAGCTTTCTATAGTTCTTCTCTACTACCTAGTGTATCATTAGTAGAGATGAATCTTCTATGTGTCACACTACCCCATTATCATTTATCAATTAACCCTATTTAGACTATGGTAAAGTAATTATAGATTGATTAAGGATGTATGAACTCTATCTTTACACTACCAACTTCCCTATGGAAATATAAGTACGATACCTTTGGAATACTCCTGGGTGAAATGCTACAGCGGTATCCGTGCGCTTGCGGATTTATCTGTGATTGTAAGAAATACCAACAGGAGTGTCATCCACGAGGTACACGGTGAAATCATCACCAAAAAACTTAGCCGTCCTTTGACTCTTGCTCCTCCTAGGAGCTTCACTGTTATCCTCCTCGGTGACAGGTTCATGTATATGTTCAATTTGTTTTGGTGGTGTGGTTGAGCTGAGAATTATTTCAGAAGGTTGGCTAGAAGTACTATGTGAAAGCTCATAGATGTCGACTAGAGGGGGCTGAATAGGCGTTCCTATGAATCACTAAAAATAATTACAGCGGTCAAATTCAACAGGGCCCGAAACTTCCTAGTGAAGATCACCGGAACTTCTGTGCAACACAGAGAGTCCGAAACTTTCGGAGTTATTTGACAGGAACTTTCGGTGTTCAAGCCAATATGAAAACTACTTCAAATTTGATAAAGCTTTAGAACTATTCAATCAGCAATCCACACAGTAAATCAAACAGAGTATAAAACAACACAAGGACAAGCTCAAAACATGCATAATAGAGACAAGAGGATTTTTTCCCAAAGTTCAGATCACACGGATCTTACTCTCCATTGAGGAACTTCGAAGAGCTGGGTCTCGATTAACCTCTTGCCTCACCGAGCGAAGCATTCGGAAGAAGTCCCTGGGCTTCAATTCAACACCCCTAGGTCATTTCCTAGAATTCAAGTGACCACAAAGATCCCAACTTGAATTCCTAAAGAAGACCACAAGTGAGAATTGCTCTACCAAGGCAACCTCCGAGAGCTTAGCACGGATCTTTTACTCACTTACCTCGTTTCCTTTTGGAGGTGAGGAAACCCTTTACAAACTTTCTCGGGTCAATCCACAACTTAACGGATACTCGCGGGCGACGCCTAACCAACTGACACCCTCCAAGAGTAATAAGCACCAACTGACAGCCGAGCGAGATTCACCAAGTGCTCAAGCCATCCTAACCTTCAACACCATCTCCAAACTTCACCACCACCCTCAACTCACCTAATCACTCAAAAAGGGCTCAAGATTTTGGTGGAGGAAGCAAGAACATCATGGGAGAGGGTAGAGAAAGCATGGGAACAGGAAAACAAAAGTTGAATGGCCAAAAAGTGTGCTGGAATTGAATTGGGTGTATATAATGGCTAGATGATGTCATGTAGCCGTTACTCATAATTTTGAACTAGAATTTTGAACTAGAAAAGTGTCAGAAAGTTTCGGTCCAGGACGCCAGGAACTTCCCACCAACACTTAGGAAAAATTCTCAACTTTCCAGTGCCCGGAAGTTCTGGCCCAAAGTGCCCGGAAGTTCTGGCCAAGGCTTGCTGCCTTGAAAGGGCCATTTTCAAAATCTATCTCCTAAAAATATTTCTTAAGTGGAATATGACTAAGAGCAGTTAGATCACTCTAGGACATCACTTGGAACCCCTCTTAATAGTACGGTTTTTCCTAAACTCAAGAGTGAAGAATAAACTATTCTAAAAGGACTCCAAGTCTTCTCTCCGCTTTGAAATTTATTGTTGGGGGGGTCTCCAAGCATCATAGCACACACCTAAGCACCTTGGGACTAAAACACTTGCATTTATCTTCATAAACGCATTAGTCCCTTAACCATTTTGTCACTAATCACCAAAACCCACTTAGGGGGCTAGATGCACTTTCAATCTCCCCCTTTTTGGTGATTGATGACAACACGGTTAAAGTTTACAAGAGAATGAATATAGATTTGATTTTTTAATGGAAAGAGATGAGTAAAACTCCCCCTTAATGTATGCATATAGGAAATATGAGTGAATCTCATATGCATATATTGAAGGGATAAGTGTGGAGAGTTTTCATCAACCCTGCTCATTCGTGGGGTGCTGTAGTGTGATGGAATAGGCAAGAAATGCATAAGACATGGCATGACAAGCACTAAAAAAGAGAAAAATAACAATATACCATAAAGCCATGTAAAAACACACAAATCAATAAGAGACTAAGGAAATAGACATTAAAACTAACAGTCATTACATCCCAACACATAGAATAGTTTTACATGTCCATATGAATTAAACGAATTTGGGGACAGATCTGCCTGGCCGGAACTTCCGAGTCAAGGGACCCAGAACTTTCGACCGACTGACAGGAGAACAAAAAGAGCAAGGAAAAATTTTGTGATCCCCTTCATTCTATAATCTTTTCTCCCTTTGGTATCAAGGCACCAAAAAGAGAGTAGAAACATGGGAAGTAGGGAGTCAGTCGCCATCGAAATCTTTGCTGTGCTCAATGATCTCCGTGTCTCCGCTCTGGGTATCAAACGTGGCAGCAGTAGCAGTAGCCTGGATCTCCTCTTCTTCTTCTTAACCTTCTTCACCCTGAGCCTCAGACTCGACAGCTCTCTCATCATCCTCATCTTCTTCATCATCGTCATTAGAGTGAGAAGACTGCTCGACAAAATATTGAGGAGCAGCTGAGGTCCCCTCTCCAGCGGCAATGCTGCGAGCAGCCTCACAAGCAGCAAATGGATCAACAAAAATCTCATCCTTAGAATCATCTGACATGGCTTTCCCAACCTCTCTCAAGAGCTCCTTCTGTCTCCTTTTCAGCTTTTTTACCTTCTTGGCAGTCTTGGCACATAGACAGAAGATGGATTGAAGAGCTTTCTTGATAGGAGAAGTGGAGCTCGAGGGACCCTAAGGAGCAGTGAGGGTTGCTGCTGAAGAAGACGAAACTGACCGGGGCACAGAAGGAGTAGAGGAAGGCGCATGAGGGCGAAAAGGAGCATGGTTGCCATCCTTGATGTAATAGACTCCGGTCACGTGCTCAATCATCTTCATTATGAATGGAGCGTAGATACAATCCCTCTTTGGCTCATAGATAGTGTTGAAGATCTCAAATCAAATCAACTTCATGACACTGAAGGGAGGTTGGTTGTAGCGCATACGACTGAGGAGATGGGCATGCTTGGTAGGAAGAGCTATGGCATCACCATCCTTAGGAAGCAACTACCAACGAAAGATGGAGTAGAGAAGCTTGTAGTTTGGAAGCAATCCCTGAGTGGTTCCCATGCAAGTCTTAGGAGCATTTGGACCATACATGAACTTGGTGCGAATCATAGGCAAGGTCTCCTTACTATGAATGTTTGGCCTATTCAAATCTTCCTCATCCAAGTCCAGAATGTCAGCAAATTGAACCATGGAGATCTTATGATTCACTCCTTCTATTATCCACTTGATGTAAGGAGTGCCCTTCTTGGTTGTGCCAAAGAAGGCTGTAGCATAGAACTGACCAATCACCTTCACATTCCAATCATACTCAAGGCTTAATATGTCTCCAAGATTCTTATGGTGGCACACTTGCATCACTTCATTGAAGACTTGGTTGTTCTTATGCTTCATATAAAACCAGTTGATCCACTTCATCTCAACCACCGGATTTGTTCTTGCCATGAACACCGAGTTGTACCAATCCAACTGCACAAGAGTTCTGAATCTGGGGTCCTGAGATTCCTGAGGCTGAGTGTTGTTGTTGTTCTTCTTCTTGAAGTTGGTGGACTGTTGGGCTTTGAATTTCCCTTTGTTCTTATTGGGGGCCTTGTGCACCACATTGACGCTAGACTTCCCACCATTTCCCTTATACGCAGCATATTTTTCTCGAGCTTTCTCCTCAAGATCAAGAGATGCTATCAACCCCTCAACGGAGTACTCTTGTCTCTTATGTTTGAGTGCAGTACCAAAACTTCTCCATGAAGAAGGTAGTTTCGCAATAATGCATCAACCACAAATTTATCGGGTAAGACATAGTTAAGGAGTTCAAATTCCTTAACCTTGGTTTACATCTCATGAACCTGCTCAGCTACAGAATTGTTGTCAGTCATCCTATAGTCATGAAACTGCTCCATGACATACAGATCATTGCTAGCATCAGTTGCACCGAATTTGGTATTCAGTCCATCACACAACTCCTTAGCATCAGTCATGTGCATATACACCTTGACCAGACGATCGTCAAGAATGCTAAGAGTGCATCCCACAAAGAGAGTAGTGGCCTCAAATTCTTTATGCTTGTCAGCAATAAGAACTCCTTTAGGTTTGCTATTACTAACCTAGAAGCATTTTGTAGCAGTCAAACATGGAGTGACCCTGATCTGCCATCTCTTGAAGTGCACACTGATGAATTTATCTAGCCTCAGTGCATCGGCAAAACCAGCCATAGTAAAATCACAATACCTACAATAAGGTTTTTGTATTGTTTGAAATATATGCACATGTAGATTTAATTTATTCCATAAATAAATCATGATATTGAACATGTAAACTACCAAAACCACATCATAGGATCTAGACATGTAAACTAGACAGTAAACCATGAACAGATCAATTAGATAAAACATGGTGAATATGTACGGAGGGTTCTAGTTCTGTTGTGGATCGGGTTGATGAGGAGCAGCACGCAATGCAAGAACAACTTGTGCTGCTAGGTGTGGTCATTGGCATGCAACCCTCGAGTGTATAGGACGACGAGCCGTCGTAGAATACAAGCAAGCAGTAACATGAAGCGCTTTCCCAAAACCTTATTGTCACCTTCTCTCGGTGCAGGACGTCGAAGGTGAAGTTTTCGGAGAACTGCTCTCCTGATTGCTGGTGCACGCCAGCAAGCGACGACGCAGTATAGAGGAGGAGGCAAACCCTAGATTGATTTCGATGGCTCAGTTTATATAGAGATATCAGGACGTATAACCGAACCAGATATCTCACACGTAAGTTATTCGGACTCCACGCAGCTCCACGCACCAGATTATTCGATGTGTTTCCAAAAACTAGCTTTCCAAAAACAAAACCGAACTTTGCAGCAAAATCAAATTGCAAAAGCAAGCCGCATCTGCGCAAGCATGAGGAGCCCATTTTGGTCGACCATTCATGCGCTTATCGCGTACGCGTGCACGCCTAGCCCGGCTCAGCCAGGCTAGGTGAGGCAAGGAGAGCGGCCGAGCACACGCATCTGTTCCTCTAGTTCTCTCGACCACACATGCCTCAAGTGGCTAGGAGAGCAGTCTCCCTTTTAAGGAGGTCTCGCTCTCCTAGAATAGGCATGTACTAAAGGTTCACATGCATGCCTTCCTATGAGGTGGGCTTTTGTGATTTTTCAATGAATTAATCTCCATATGGGCCTTAGCTCACATATTGATTCCAACAGGCTCGACTCGTAAAAACTCATTAAGTTAATGAGTTAGCTTGGCTTGACTTGTTAACATAACAAGTTAAAAATGAAACTCAACTCGACTCCTCAAATAGCCTGAGTTAGCTCATTAAACTCATTAAACTCGTTACACCAAAATATATGGTTTAAAATTCACATGCAGTATGATTTCTGGACCTATGAAAAAATATTATGATTGACGTGCTACGTGCGATGACTAACAATATTATGCTACAATGAATAATTGTGAGTTCACCACTTTTATACCTACAAACTATGGACAATAAACTTCTATCTAATACATCACGAGCTCAACAAGCCAACTAGCGCATTAAGCAAACTAGTAAAGTTCAAACTTCACTCGACTCGATAACTGCCCGAGTCGAGTCGTGTCGAGCCATGTTTTACACGAGTTTCGAGGTTTTTTTGTCCACCCTTAGCCTCATCGAACATTTTGGGGGTGAAATGTATATCTATTGTCAACTAGTACTACACAAGAATAGAATACCAGTGTTCAAAAAAGTTACAGTTCGCTCAGAAAAATAGTTACTCCCTTCGTTTTATATAAGTTGTTTTGACTTTTCCTAGTTAAATTTTCTTATATTTGATCAAGTTTATAGAAAATATTAGCAGCATTTTCAATACAAAATAAATATACTATCAAAATATATTCAATGTTATATTTAACGAAACAAATTTGATACTATAGATGTTGCTAGATTTTTCTATAAACTTGATCGAACATAAAAAAAAGTTTGACTAAAAAAAGTCAAAATGATTTATAATATGAAACGAATATAGTACAATCCACATATTACTTTTTTTAATCTAAACTTTGGATTCAAACTTTTTCTCATGGCTAATGTGTGATTTATAAAACATATTAATATGTATATACATAATGATGCAATAAAAAGTGCTATAGAAAGTAACTTATGTGTCGGTAGGGAATTCTCATATGTGCCGGGTCCGCAACCAACACAAAACTTATGGCACTCAAGAGGGCATGGATGGGAGAGGGAGGTGCAGAGAGAAGGGGGAGCCTGGACGCAACAGTCAGGAGGAGGGCAGTGATGTCGGGGCATGACAGCGGAGAGGTGTAGGGCGATGAGGTCGCAGGCGGATGGATCTAGTAGCCCCCGACCTCCACATGTTTGATCCAGTGGCCCATGGTGTGGCGGAGGCCGAGAGAGGGAGGAGCCGCAACCAGCGGAGAGGGAGATAGGGAGGCGCAACGACTGAGGGAGAAAAGAGGGTGGTCGCCGCTGCTACCAATGTTGGTGGGCTACTTAGTCTCGTCACCGGTGCCAGCGAGGGTGGTCGTTGCCCCTACATATGAGAGTGTGAAAGAGAGATAGGGGAGGGAGAAGGGGGTGAGAATTGAGAGCTTAAGACCGATAGTGTGAGAAGGGAGAGGAATAAACGGCAAGAGAGAGAGCTCGGCTTGGATCAGTCCTGCTTTTATAAAAACCCAGCATTGATGTACCACACATTAATGCCATTTTTAAAAGACCCGGCATTGATAACCTCAGAGCTGGTTATTCTAATAAATTGGTATTGGTATTTTGTCTCATTAGTGCCAAATTTTTGAACCGACACTGGTTGGTTGCGTGGGGTTCTGATGAACAGGAAACCACTATCAGTGCCAGATTTAGTCGACCAGATACCCAAAAGGGTGGTATTGATGTATCATTCTGTATTAGGGAAAAAACATATGTACTTAATAATTATTTAAATTTAATATTTCATAACCATGGTGCTATTTGAAGTTTGAACTAATTTGCAGGGTAGCAGAAATAAGTTGTTGCTGCAGTATTAGAAGAGTGAATGTTCAGATTGTTACCGCTACAGAGCGAGTTCCCAAATACTCCTTCAGGAACTACTGTGTTCAAAATCAGAAGTACAATAAACATGGGCGGCACAGTACGTGCCATGTGATAGCAGGGTAAACTTTCTGCGCCCAACGGCACTCGCCTGCACAGCCACAAGCTATACCGACAAAAACTTCAGGGAGCTAACCCATGTACCATTCCCATGTAGGAGCAGCTAGAACTAGAAGTCAAAAGTTCTCTTGGAGTCGAGAGATCCTTCGACTGTTACTGGTCATCTTCACTGTTACTTTTCGCTTCAGTAATTGGAGAGACGCCTGTTTGCAGATGTCACTCTGGTACGAGTGCGGCAGTCAGTCCAGTACACATGAGAGAGCAAGGACAGATGTCCACCATGTGATTGATCAGTGCGCCCCAGGAAAAGGTACAATAAGCGGTACTTCCCTATCTTCCGAAATATAAAGAATTTTTATTGAATGTTATATATTTTAGTATTACGAATCTGAATATATTCTTTGTCGAGATTCATAGTACTAAGATATGTTGCATCTAACTAATTTTTTTATATTTTGAGATGCATGGAGCAACAAAGATGATCAGACAATGATCATCTCATGAAAATGATTTTATTTTTCATTGGGCAGGAACATGATATTTTTACTTGAGCGATCTTGGGAAGTTGGAATATCGATCTCACAGGGCAGCCAAATGGCAGCAGTGCTCTGAGAATTTTCCCAACTCGATCTATCTCGAGATCAGCACAGCCGAACTTACATGGGAATTGAAGCTAGCTAGAGAGGAGGAAAAGAAAAAGAATAAAAACGCGTGCCAACTTCCATGCACATTCTTCATGCCTCAATTTCTAGCCTAGGGAGCAATGCATGCAATCGCAATGCAAGCGTGCCTGCCTCATCTCATCGGATGGAGGTGGTAGAGGCGGAGGCAAGGACAGCGTGGAAGGTGGCCTCATCGCAGGCCAGGGTGATGCCCATGTCGTGGTCGAAGCCAAACTCCTCCTCAGCCTTCCTGAGCAGCTCCTGAAACTCGGGCGTCGCAAGGCATGCCACCGGCACAATATAGCGACTTTGGTTGACGCCAACGTACATGGCGAAGTGGCCCTTTGGCACGTCCCCAGGCAGCCCATCGTCGCCGCCACCGCCCCTTTCTCCCGAGGCTGGATGAGCACCTCCGCATCATCTGCTTCAGTTGTGTCACTTGTCCCAGCTTCTTGGACCCCGTGATCGTCATATGGCCGGTCGATGTCCACCGGACGGTTGGTGCATGCAGTAGTAGTAGTGGTACGTCGACGAGCGAGACACCGACCGACCTGCGAGAGCGTGGTATTTAAGGGGGGAAGGGTGGGGGACACGCGGGTGCATGTGCGCGTGGTCTCTCTCGGGCACACGGGCGGCAGCGGCACGGGTGGGTGGTATTAGTAGTAGTAGTAGGCTGGTAGCTAGTGAGTGCGCGGGGGAACGTACGGTCCTACTACGCGCCCCCCTACCTGGCTACCTGGCGCCGATCGCGCGCCGCGGATATGGCTGATTTTTCTACTTCGGTTTCGCGGCCTCTGGGAGCGTGGCGGGGTAGGGACCGTGTACCGGCACGGGTGCGCAGGGCGGTATGTGGCGCATGTGGACGTTGTGTCGTTGTCCCGGCACCAGCTACGCGAGAAGCCGTTGCTGCGTACTGTACTGTTGCCCGGTTGCTGCTTCTCAATCTCTGGAGAGAGGGATAACAATGGAGATTTTCTGTCGTGCGCGGTGAATTGATTGAATGATTGATTTTGATCCGGGCAGGGGGACGGTCCTTTTTTGGTCGGGTTTATCAGGCCACAGTAGGCTATATAGCCTATAGTCTCGTCGTCCCTGTCTAGCTAGTAACTAGCAGCTGTCTACTGATTGCAGGATTTCCGAAACGCCATGTTCTCGTACACTGCGCATCTGCGATGTTCAATGCATCCACTCCCAAATTGCATCTGGGAATGTACTGCTTTCCGTGGGTTGCTGGCAGGTGAGTAGGGACGGGAAATGGTAGGTGAGGATTGTACGTAACACTGTACGTACTCCTCGCAAGTTGCAGCCAATGCTCCCTAAAACATTTGTTCTTGCCATATTTGAAATATAGTAATTTTATCACTTTTGGGCTGTCCCTTTGAAAGAAATGGAAGAATATATTAATAGGCTCAAATTCCTAAACGATATGATTTTAATAAAAACTTTATATACATATGAATTCCTTAAAAATCCATTTAAATTAATTTTTCAGCTTTGTAATAGTTAATTCTTTCTATTCCATTCAGAAGACGCGTGCACACACATACTACACTATTCATCCTCCCTTAACAATACAATTACCACGTTCAGCGACACAGAATATTCTACACCGCTCAATTATTAAGTGTACCGATGATAATGAGCACTATCTTTGCTCTCCAACTTATCAAACATGACCAAATTATAAATTTGATTTTGATGTTTTTTAACATAGTTGCAACTGAATCATTTCTCTTTAAGTAATATTATAGAAAAATGGATATCTTTCCATAAAGTAAAAGAATATTTTTTAATCATTTATCTCTCCAAAATCTTACCTGTTTTCTATCATTTACTACCCAGGAACCTAAATTTTAAAAAATATTCTTGACCTTCATGAGACCCGACCAAAAATAAGAATCCACTTGTTTTCTCTCAAATTGGGTGATTTATGGTTTTGTCAGTATTTTCTCTTTAATAGGTTCTGCCGAACGTCCTGCTCATTAATCAGTTTAAAAAGCCTTAACATATATTGATTATGAATTTCTATTTTATGCACCCTTAGTCCATCATGGTTCTTTGGTTGAGCAATAGTGTCCCATGTTGCTAATCTATACTTCTTTTTTATCATTCCCTTGCCAAAAGAAATACAATCTATAATAATCAATTTAACTGCATATAAAATATGATTGTATCAATTATACACTACCAGCGACGTACGTCTTATTTTCTACTAGCTTGTGGTCCATTCTAGTACGTATCTACATAATTTAAGTTCTATTGCTGTTCACTAAAGGCCCTGCATTATCCAATAGTTTTAATTAGGAAAAAATCCAAATATCCCCTGAACTTTATATAAAAGTCTATCTCGCATTCTAAACTTTAAAACCGAGACATTCAAATCCCTAAACTTTACAATACCGTTTATATAACCCCTAAGATGGTTTTGTATAGTGGTTTTTATCTAATTTGTATATAAGTTGGATGAGTTGATAATGTGACATACACATTGGACATAGATATTAAAACCTCCACTTAAATCTTTGTTTTTACCCCTTGTTAGCTCTCATTCACAAACAAATAGGAACATACTTACAACTGGTGAAATGCAAATATATTGTATTAGTTATACAAAGTTGTTTGTTTAAGCTTTTGAAATATGGAAAACCACTATCCAAAACCATCTTAGGGGGTAATATAAATGGTATTGCAAAATTTAGGAGGTTAGATGTCCGGTTTTAAAGTTTAAGATGCTGGACGGAGTTTCATTCAAAATTTAGGAGGCTATTCGAACCTTTTTCCTTTTAATCAAGAAATATCCGGCTGGATATATTTCCTAGGACAAGCTAGGGCAATCAAATCAGCACAGGGTGCATCTATCAGACAGATCACCAGCTGCGTGAAGCACCACACGACCTGTACGTCATTTTACATCTCAGCTATACGGGCATTCGATCTCAGCTATACTGAAATCTAGATAACACCTGACATAAAAGCATGCATTGTACAGTAACTTCATGACCGAGAATGTGCCATGCATGCAGTGGAATCTGCACTACTATAGAAAACGTTTGTTCATGCAGCACATAATAGCTATTTACATGAACGTTTTTCGATTCGTATGTAACCAAGGGCTTGTAGAAATCCTAGTTGACCTCGCCCTCGTCGTTGTCATCGTTCTTCTCCTCCTCTGATGACGGGTTCTCGTCGGAGTCCATCTTCGGCGAGGACTCGTTGTACCAGCACTTGAGGTCGATGTCCATTTCATCGTCAGGCGTTTAGCCTGGTAATGGTGGCAACGACAACAACATGGTGTCGGAGTTGTTGTCGCTGCCGTTCTTATCCTCCTCACTGATAGTGACGTACTGCAGCTTCCGCGGTGAGTCCGCTATTGCCAGAGTGACTAGAGCAAGTTGAGATGGAGAAGAAGGAGAGCATGCAAGAAAACTAACATTATCCACTATTTATAGGAAAATAATCATGTTGTGGGAGCTATGGAGCTTCTTCGATCGTGAGAGTTGAGGAGCTAAGGAGCCATGTTTTGGAAAATTCTTATTATGGTGTTCGTATTTGTAAGAAAATGAAAAAAAATGATATATTGGCGTCAAATTTGAAAGAAACAATGATGCCATATTCAACAATTGATAATATATAAAGTAAACAGCATAATAACCAAGTATAATGTCCATCATCTCCCACTTCGTACCTCTAGGATTTCTAGAGCTAATATAATTACCGAACACTTTCAGAGTACATCCAAATCTTACAACTAGATCTATAGGATTTAGGATTTGGAATTCTATCTATCGAACAGGGCCTAGGCCTAATTAGACGGTTGATCAAACATCGTCGTACAGTGAATCAAACAATGACGCGCTCGTACGGCGCTAAATTGGTGGCTCCACCACCATTTGCAGGCAGAGCCAGCCAGCCAGCCAGCCCAGCAGTGGGTTCGCGACCGCTGTTTGACACAAATCGATCTTCCAATATTAGTACGTACTCCGACGGGGCTAGCGTTGGTGGTCTGGCACTAATTAACCTATCCGAGCTTGATGTTTAATAATGCGCGCTTGCCTTCATGGGATCTACATGGATCGGGCATGCATGTGCATTGTACCTGTAGATATATAAACCGATCGATCTAAACTCTGAAATGATTTTTTTACGATGACCTAGATTTTTTTTACGGGAACTTCTACAGTTTATAGGTAAAGAGTAACCAACCATGCCTGTAAAAAACGATATATATTTTCACATATGACTCCTTAAGAGGCCTATATGCAAAAATCTAACGGTAAATTTTGGTAGAAGTCGTTAGTCAAGACTGATCAAGGAGAGAAATTGACATCATAATTACAACTGGTATAGTTGAAAAGTGTATCGATAGAGTATTTTGTTTTCGAGTTGTTTTTGTTTCAGCTTTCGTATCAAGGAAAGTTTGTTAGTTTCCTTTTCTGTAGATATAGAGTCTAAGCCGATCAAGTCGTGTTTAAATTGGACTCGTTTTAGTCTAAGGGTATAAATATGTATACCCAGGATCTTTGTAAGACAAGAACAGATCAATATACAACTTGCGGCGCCTCACCACTCTGTTTTAATTTCAACAAGTTCTTAGTTTTGAGTTGGGCTGCATCGGTTTCGATCTCCGGCAAGATATAAGTCCCGTCAACTTTGCTTTTATCGGCGTTATTAGAACTTTCTCGGTTAAGTCCGATATTCTAATTAAGTTCTTACATGCGTTGCTTATCCGATATATTGGTTCGTTCTTATATGGCTTTGTTATCTTGGTTATATTTATTATATCAATCAATTTATACAGGATCTATCGGTTTGTTTAGATCTATCAAACTCATCATTAATCTAATACTGTCTCAGTTAAGTCCAATCTATTAGGTTTTTATCTGTTAAGTAGATTTATTCGACATGATAAATTCTGTTCAAAGTTTCATCCAAGTTTTAGTCGATTAGTCATCTATTTGCTATCAATTGAATCGCTACATTGGCTAATTGTTAACGGCAAAATTTGACAATTGCCGTTAGTCAAGACTGGGTCAAAGGAGAAATTAACGCCGTGATTATAGTTTATTTGGTTGGAAAGTGTATCGGTTAGGTTTTGTAAGTTTAGAGTTATTTTTTGTCAGCTTCCACATCAAGGAAGGTTTGATTGGTTTCATTTTCGTATAAGTAGAGTCCTGAGCCGATCAAATCGTATTTGAGTCAGACTCCGATCAGGTCATGTTTGAGTCAGACTTGTTCCAGCCCAAGTGTATAAATATGTATGCCCAGGGTCCCTATAATCTATTAACAGATTAATAATCGTTTTTTCGACGCATCGTCACCCTAGTTCTAATTTTGACAAGTTCTTGTTTTCGAATTTAGGCTGCATCAGTTTCGATCTTCGACGAGAAAGAAAGTTTCGTCAACGTCGTTTGTATCGGCATAATTAGTACTTTCTTGGTGAGGTTCGATATACTAGTTAAGCTTTTACTCGCGTTGTCTATCTGATATATCAGCTCTTTCTTAGATTACTTTGTTGTGTTATTAAATTCGATATATCAATCACTTTGCATAACATGTATCGGCTCATTTAAATCTATCTAGCTTGTCATCAATCTGGTACTGTCTCGGTTAAGTCTGATATATTGGGTTGTACTTTGCTAGATAGATTTGTTCAATTCGATAGATTTTATTCATTGTTTCACTGAGAGTTTCAGCCGATCAGTTATCTACTTATCATTAATTAAAATACTATGCAAGCTAATCTATAAGATCTAGTATAATTAGATACTTTTTATTCTTATTATCCTCAACCTTATAATGTCTTTGGTCCGATCTATTAAGATTGGGCTCAATAAGAAAAAGTTCATAATTGTTATACTTTAGCTGGTTGTAGCCGATAATAGTTTATTTCTCTTAAACAGAAGTCAATGATAAGTTTCAATTACCTTGATGCATCGGCCTATATTCAAAGATCATATAATTGCTTAGATTCTACTTTATTATGCTATACTCTCTCGGTTTGGTCCGATCTATCAAGATTGGTTTTAATAGAGCTAGTTTATTTCCAATTATTTTGCATCTTAGTATCAGCTGATGTTTCTCTCGATTTGCTCTTATATCTAATTTCCATCGGTTATAGTCATTGATCTGAAGTTTAATCGGCATCGGTCGGGCACACGATACTATATTGGCTCCATGATCTAACTTCTTTGTTTCTATCTTGTTAGTTGCAGTATCAAACTAACTGGCATGCTCTGAACCCAATTGATAGGAACTGCACTAGAGCTAAGCAAATCTCTCAAGCCTTCGTGTGTCATGATATATTTTGCATCAACACGTTTTTGGCATGCCCGGTGAGACTCTTTGTTTCATCAATATGGCTAAGGGTCTTAATCAAGATGAAATAATCCCAGTAACCATGAAGAAGCTGACAGAGGAACAAAAGTATTTGGTGGAACAAACAGTTCAGGATTACACAAAGTTATGCTTAGAATCATTTAGTATGACTCGACAGGGTCTGATACAGAAGACTCAACTTCCAAAGGCAGTAATGCTAGGAGAAGGCAGTTCAGGAAATATTCCAACTATTCCAAGCTCTCAGAGCAAGAATCTTCAAGAGACACTTAATGAAGCCGTGCATCATGCTTTGATGAATCAATATGTAGTTTTGTGAACACATTTCACAATTCACCTACAGCCTGCAAGGGGACCTGTTTATTTTCAAAGAGGGACACCGTCATTTAAACCAATCAAAACTGAAGGTCATCAAGGAGCATATGGTTTGGTAAAGACTGAGATTCCTAATTTGATATCTCCGGGAAAAGGACAATAAAATGAAAATTCTTAGATTCCTCCAAGTTATCATGGTGTTTCTTACTATGGGGGCAACAACCACAACATTATCAACCAGAAGAACATCATCAGTATAGACGTGAAGAACAACAATATCGGCCAGAAGAACCTTAGCAGTATCGGCCCGAGGGATCTCAGCAGTATCGGTCAAAAGGACCTCAGCAGTATCGGCACGGTGAGGGGTATTAGTATCAATATCAAAGAAATCAGTATGCATATGGAGCAGCATCGCATCAGTATAACATGGACAATACAAGAGGTGATGAGTGGACCGATAAGATTGCTGAGATTATGAGGGAACAATTTGGACTTAAACCTAAAGAGCAATCTTACATATATCGGTGTCCATACCCTGACTGGTTTGATAGAGTTGCATTCACTACTGGAGAACTGATCTTTCGTCATGGTACTAAAGATGTTGTTTACTATCGGTTAAAAAGCCTCACGGCACTATACAATCTTTAGTACTGGTTGGTGTTACCAACCGGCCTAAAGATTGTTTTTTGTCCCGGTTCAACCTTATCTGACACCTGTTAGACCATGGCAGGCCCCCAGGCTCTTTAGTACCGATTATTGTGTCACCAACCGGTACTAAAGATCAACACTTTAGTATCGGTTGATGTTACCAACCGATACTAAAGATTATATATCTTCTTCCTCCTCAAGCCCAAGCCATTGCTGTCAAGAAGAGGAGGAGGAAGAGATGTGCTACCAAATTTTTTTGCGAAAGTATTTTGGTGAAATTACACAAATTGAAGGGATCTAAAAGGTTAGCAACTTCATCCTCTAATCATGTATGGTTAACATATTACATTTCTAGCTATGTTTCTATACGTCATTCTCTCTCAACAAGGTATATGGAAAAAGATGGGAGAAAATAAATTTGTAGAGGAAATAAGAGTACATCATAATCTTAGAGACACTGGATAAAAATGTTGAAAAAAGACAACAAAGAAAAATTATAGAAAATAAAGAAAAAAATAGAAAACTAAGTCCATTTAAAATCATTAAAATAGTTAAAAATAAGAATAGTACATTAAAAATATGTTTAGAATTTTTAAAAAACTTATAAAAATAATTAAAATAATATAATACATGAAAAAATATATTTACAATTTTTAAAACTTCTAGAATTTATATATAATCAACCATGGCTCTTTAGCCTTGCACTCTCCCACATTAATAAAGAAATGGTCATTGAGATTTGTCAACTCAACAACAAACTCCTCATTAGGAGCGCGTATGGGCTTTCTACGTGTCATCCTAGTTTTAAGTTTAATTATGATGTTTTAAATTATTAAATGCTTATTTAATTATTTTCACTTTCGTGGACTTCCTTTACATTTCTTTATTTGATGTAGATGAATCGACAATGGATGTACAACACGGACCGATGGTCACAGGAGTTTATTGATGGCGTGCATTATTTTTTGAGTGTTGTCGATACCCACAAGCATAAGGGTTTTATATGTTGTCCATGCAAAAAGTGCAAAAACCAGAAGGAGTATTCTACATCAAGAATTCTTCATGTCTACTTGTTGCAGTGCATAATTGTTGGACCTCGTGCGGAGAGTTAGGGGTTGCAATGGATGAAGATAAAGAAGAAAATGACAACATTCCGCACTAGGCTCAATACGGTGGATTTGCAGATAGTACAACAGGTGAGGCGGAGGAGCTGTTGCAGAAAATGACAGTGCAGACCATCTTGGTCAGATGTTGTGCAATGCAAAGAAAGACTGCGAAAGTAATAAGGAGGTCAAGAAATTGGAGCATATGTTAGCGGACCACAAAACGTCCTTATATCCAGATTGCGAACAGGAGCACAAAAAGTGGGGTACCATGCAAAAGTTGGTCCTACAAAATGACGTGGTGCACTGTCTTGTCAGTTTTGAGATGATCTTTCCACCATCGTTTTTCAATATAATGACGCATCTTCTATGTCACTTGTCAAAGAGATCGGTATTCTTGGTCCTGTGTACATACACAACATGTTCCTTTTCGAGAGGTATATGGATGTTCTAAAGAAGTACGTTCGTAACCGTTCTCGTTCGGAAGCATGCATGCCAAGGTGTATGGAACAGAGGAGGTCATTGAGTTTTGTGTAGAATTTATTGAAGACCTTCGTCCAATCGAGGTCCTCGAATCAAGCCATGAGGGGAGACTACGGGGAAAGGGGACTCCGAAAGAAACCAATAATGACTATAGAGAATGATTTATTCCGTAAAGTACATTTCACGGTTTTGCAACCATCTTCGTTGGTGGCTCCTTACATCGAGGAGCACATGGCGATTGTTCGCTCCAAAAACATCGGCAAGTCGATTGCCTGGATTACACGTCATCATATTAATACTTTTCCCGCTTGGTTACGATAACATCTCATGGGTAACAGGACGATTGACCAACAACTAGCCTTGTTGGCGAGGGGACCATCTTGGTCAATCTCGACATTCCAAGGATATGAGATCAACGGGCATACATTTTACAAAAAAGCCCAAGATAAAAAGAGCACGAACCAAAACAGTGTTGTTCGTATCGATGCCATGAGATACTATGGGAGAACTAACATGTATTACAGTGGCATCGAGGAGATATGGGAACTTGAGTATGGGCCTTTGAAGGTCCCTCTGTTTCGGTCCCAATGGGTTAGGCTGACTAGAGGAGACGTAATGGTTGACGAGTGTGGGATGACAACAGTTGACCTTAACAAGATTGTGTACTTAGACAAACCATTCGTCATAGCCAATGATATAACGCAAGTTTTCCATGTGAAGGACATGTGTAGCAAACCAAAGAAGGGGCAAGGGCCCGACAAGCCAAAGGGCCACGTGGTTCTCCCAGGAAAAAGGAAAATCGTCGGAGTCGAGGAAAAAACAAACGAAGATTACAATCAGTTTGACGGGCAACCTTCATTCACGGTGACAGTTGACCTGAGCATGTTCTTATCAAATGAGGACATCCCTTACTTATGCAACAATCTATTGGTGTAGAATTTCGACCCGCCCCACAATAAAACGGGTTCCACGTTTTCACAGCGGCCTGGGAGGTTTGCTTTACTCCAGTGCAGGTCCAATGGCTTGCCTAGGTGCTTGTAGGGCGTGCCAGTTGTTTTGATCTGCAATCAACAAGATTAAATAAGTAAACCACATTAGAAACGATGGTCGATCGGCCGTTAGGCCGATGTTGCATCGTGGGAGCCTAGCCGATAGGGCAAAACTGTATCGACCTACTTGAAGTTATAACATAATAAGATTAGTGAATAGATCTAACCTCATCGGCCCATATTAATGTGTTTATGGCAATTTAATGGAATTGGCCGACGAAGGATGCATGAAGATAAATACACTAGCTAATACTCTAGTGCAAACTTATACAAGCCAATCAGCCAATATAAATATACTAATCATAGAGAAGTCCTAAGAATACCCTATAATAAATATATTTATGTTTACCAATCTGCTTGTACAAGTGGCAAATACATGCAAAAGTATAAATAATCACATGCATTAGGTAAGACCGGCTGAAACCCCGGCGCTATCCTTGATTACGATCGAAAACAGGCTTTGAGTTAAACCTTGAAACATGACTAAGGTCAATAGCAACTCAGAGTGTAGATCGAGAGTTAACACAAAAAAAATCAAGCTATCGATCGCTTTTAGGGTGGTAGATGCTTTAGTTAATCTAGACAAGCAAACTAATTTGACCATCGTCGGCAATAAATCCTAAAACGAGTTAATCGCTGGCGAGATAGAATTAGAAAACCACATCGAGATTAGCTAAAACATGATAAACGACGATCACATCGCCAGGGCTTAACGTGCCTAAAGCGACACGCTAGCCCCGACGATGTAGATCGTTGGGTACGAGTTCTTACCTCTGCTCTGGGGAAGCAAGAACTTGCCGGAAGCTATGCTCTTGCGAGGGTTGGCGATGCGCCGAAAGTAGATTGATTGTGAGAGACTTTCTATGTACAGACCACCAGGATATTTATACCCGAGATTACAACATGGTCCGTGTAGGACACGATCTTATCTCTAACTAACAAACAAGTCTTTGCGGCAGACTCTTGTCAAAGATTAGATCTAAATCTACTTAATTGACAAGATACAATTGCCTAAAATCGAGCCTTATCTCTATTTGGCAACTTCCTTGAAGCCTATCTCGAGCCCAAACCAAGCCCATGCTAACTCTTGTCAACTTCCTGCCTCTATCGGCCGATGGCCATATTGAATCCGTATCGGCCGATACATCCTTTTTGCTAGAGCCACTTTCAGTCCGATACGCTTACTGAGTCCGATACAAGACTTGGTCCGACTCCAACTTGGTTCCTCTTCTCCGCATCGGTTTTCTCTTTCCTCTCTGAGTAGATTACGAAAATCTGTTGTTAACACATGCCCCCCAATTCCACTTCATTATATAATGTGGCAGAATTAGCTCCGAGGAACCCATCGACTTCTTCGCTTGGGTTTGTCTGAAAACCGCGCAGATCCAGATTCGCAGCCCTCTACCACCGATTTCCTCGCGCATTTCTTCATTAGCCACTTGCGCTTCTTGACTCCGGCGACTCCTCGACGTCCCTTCGGCATCGACCCGCTTATCAGCGACCTCTTCAAGTTCATCAATGGCTTCCTTGCCGTTCTACGCTTCTGAGATCCCTGTGGTGAGTCAATCCTTTCTGAGTTCACATTTTCGTTTTCCCGCCGAGTTCTTCAAAATAGGGTTTCTGCTCTTGCTCCCCGGGTCTTATTTTTAATCACTATTCTCATGTCGTAGGTCTTCAAGAACCAGATCTTAATTCCCACCAATGACAAGTCACATCGGTTCCTTCTAGGACCCATTGGCAATCCTGACCCAACCTGGCTGATAAACGCAGAGACAAACAGAATCCCTTTCAAAGCAATAAAGCCCAATGTCGCTTTATGGAAGCATACCTTTAGATCTTGGCCGTCCAAGCTCAATGGCTACAGGACTTGGTACAAAAGGATTGCCGCAGCCAAGCAAGTTCATTGGGATGAAATAGGAATCGGCCAGTGCATTGCTCTGTCTTTGGCCGATACCAAGAAGAACGAACCTCTAATGTTAGCGGCCACCTATTTCTAGTCCAGCACCCTGAATGCTTTTCTGTTTCGGCAAGGTCCGATGACCCCAACACTGATAGACATCAAGATGCTGACAGGATTAGACATACACTCTGAGATCAATCTCTTCAACCTCCTCATTAACAACACCCACAAGCTAAAGACCAAGAAGATTGGAGGCTGGTCTGGATACATATCTGAACACATGGAGCAAGGATCCGTCTCAGAGAGAGAGCATGTGGCCTTTCTGACCTTGTGGTTAGAAAGATTCGTCTTCTGTGGATCAACCTGTGGCCCCACCTCAAACTGCCAACATTTAGCTCAGGCCCTGGTTGAAAAGAAATAATTTCCTCTCGGCCGATACCTCCTTGGAGCTGTCTATCGGCTGCTCTATTCTGCCACCCAAGATCTGGTGCTAAAACAAATAGTGGCACATGGAGGTCCATGGTGGTTTATCTAGCTCTGGCTAACAATTCATACCAACACCATGGTTGATCGGCCTCTGCTATCGGATTCTGCCTTCCCATCGGACTACAACGACAATGAAGATCCTTCAACCAGAAGATGCATGTCCTTTGGAGAAGCAGCCTCAGTTTGTCCTGGAGAAGATCAATCGGCCGAAGAAATATCCACCTGGTTTGTCCGATTCTACACTGGCCCTCCATCAGCCAAGATGGACATGTTTGTCTACCCTTCGGACTCTGAATTTGAGCTCCCCATCGACCTGACCCTGAGCCAGCTGAATGATGACATAGTCTCAACGGAGGTCTTCATGATCGGCATCAGTCCTTGCCTGCTCCCAGTAGGCATATTTCAAGGCAGAAGCACCAACTTATCATATGAGTTTTACAACTCCACGGTGGCTGCCAGACAATGCGGGCTTGGACAACTCCCCATCAGCCTGCATTTCTATCGGCTCCTAGAGAGTAGGGGTACAGTCTCATCGGCCCTGATTATGAACAAAGCCTTGGAGATTCAAATACCAAACTTGGGCGACTGTGACCGATTATGGTTGAGCCCTTTTATCTATATCAGTTTCTAGTCTTGGTGGAAGGAATGGGCTTCTCACCTCTTCCATCAATCGGCCAGGTTCTATCTGACAGAACTTGTTGATAATATCAGCCCCCAGGTCCCTGACGCCCCAATGCCATCAGTCAGCAACAGTGGGCAGAAAATCTCTTATGCTCTAGTCCTGGCTCCATCAGGAAGAACTGTTTTGGAGTTAGTTATCGGCCTTACTACCCCAAAGGTGTCATCACTGCTCCAAGGGCCGATAACCAAAGAGACTCCTAAAAGGAAGGTGCCAGTAAAAGAAAAGATTCAGAAAACCAGCAAGAAACCCAGGACTGACGATCAAGCCGATCTTGACGAACTAGACCCCTCCATGGAAGAATTCCTCGATGACTAAATAATAGAGGAGGAGGTCGATGCAGTAGCTGCCGATATGCCTGAAGGAGAAGATCCATCGGCCAACACCACTAAAGAACCATCGGCCAAGACCACTGTGATCCCACCGGCCGATGACCAAGCCGACACTGCCCAACCAAGGAGAACCAGACATGTAGTCCGCAAAGTTAATATAGTCCCTTTCTTGAATCTATGTAGTCTCCTTCTGTTGGTATGCTATAACTTGATATCCTTTTCAGGTCATCGCATCGTCTTTACTGAAAGAAAGAACTCAATCAGCCCCTTTGGCAAGAACTAAGAAGGCAACCTTGCAAAGGCGCGAACAAATCAAGGCCCGATTGAGGACACCATCTCCTTCTCCACCACCCTCTCCGATTGATTCGGTAAGTTGATGTGATTGAGGTCGTATTCCTCTGACAATATGTATCTGATCATCGTTTCCTTGTCTTTCTTCAGCCATGAGCTCCATCACCTGCCCCACATCGGCCAGCTCCTTCGCCCGCTGCTCCAGAACAACAAGAGGAGGCCGATGCAAGCACAGCCGATGCCCCATCACAGGTAAACCAGATCACTTCGATTCCTTTGCCGATCTCTGTTTAACTAGGCTAACCATGCCCTATCCTGGTGTTTGCAGAAGTTAGCCGATATGTTTTCTTTTGATATCGGCCAATTTCTTGATGACGACGACAAAGAGCTACCTAGCACAGCCAAAGCGTCAATCTCTGAAGAATTGAAGAACCGGTTATCCGATGTCGCTAAACGACTGGAATGTTCCCTAGAATCATTGGTGGAGAACTGCAATACCATCAGGAGCAGGGTACAAGAAATTCAAGATCAACTACCCGAAGACCTGATGGAGATCCTGACGTCGGCCATCTTCTTGGAACAATACCACTTCAAGCTCCACAAGGCTAAGGAAAGAATTGCGGAGAGGCGAGAACGTGAAAGCTTGGAATCGGCCTTAACTACCAGCAAAGCTCAAGTCAATTCTGACAAGACCAGGTTGGATGAGCTGGCTGTTGAGCCGATCATCTTGAACAATAGGCTTGAAGAACTCCGCCGTCTCGAAGCAGACTTAGTACTGAAGCTAGAAGCCACCCGCAAGGAGATTCAAGAAGTTGAAGCCGGAATAGCTGCATCACCTAGGGCCATAGAAGACCAAACGACGAAACCGAAGGCATCGGCCAAATACCTTGCAACCCTGAGCAAATCCTTGAAACCAATTCCAGGGTCAACGGCCGATGATGCTCAAGCAATAGAGGACATTGATCAAATCCGCCGTAAGGCCATTGCACCTATTGAAAAATTCATAGGCTGATGTAATATATTTTTATGTCCTTCTTGTAAAAAGATAATCTCCTGTTTTGATATATATCTCATCGGCCAATTAGCCGAATTTGATCTAAACAAGTCTGAAAAAATCCAAGTCTGAAAAAATTTTTGAAGTCCATAAACTTGAATCAATCTGATATCTTGAAGAATTGCCTGCTTGTATATATATGCCCCCCAAATTTTGGAAGATGAGGGCTCATGTTGTAAAATTTGAACTAAGGGCGATAGTATATATCGGCTATCTAAAGGCGATGCGTTGTACATCGGCTATGATCATAAATCGGCTGGAAGGCCGATCATGAGTCGATCCATACACTTGGGTAATATTTCTTTAAGTATTTGCCATTAAGAGCTCTGCCATAAATTTCTCCATCCAATCCTTTTAACAAATAAGCATTGCGAGGAACATATTGATGAATCTGAAAAGGGCCTTCCCAATTAGGTGACCACTTGCCGAACTTGTTATCTCTGGAACCGATCGGCAATATTAATTTCCAAACAAGATCCCCTTTCTCAAATGACTTGGCAACAACCTTTTTGTTATAATGACGGACAACTCGATCTTTATCTCGCTTTATTTTTTCGAAGGCCCGCAATCGGACAGGTGCCAAATCATCTAACTCATCAGCCATAAGATTGTGGTACTCATCGGCTGTCAAGTCGTCTTGCAAAGCAATCCTTCTTGAGCCGATGTTGGTCTCCCACGGCAGCACAGCTTCATGTCCACAAACCAACTGATACGGCGGTACTTGAGTTGCACCATGACAAGCCATCCGATACGCCCAAAGAGAATCGGCCAGCGTGGTATGCTACCGTCTTGGCTGTTCATCGATTTTTCTCTTGATCAACTTGCTTAAAGTCTTGTTAGAAGCTTCTGCCTGCCCATTAGCTTGCTCATAATATGAAGAAGAATTCAATAGCTTGATGCCCATGCTGTCGGCAAATTCAACAAACTCATCGGACACGAAAATCGATCCCTGATCAGTTGTCAGTGTTTGTGGAAGGCCAAATCTGTATATGATATGCTCTTTAACAAATTGGATGGCATCCTTGGAATCAACTTTCTTAAAAGGGATGGCCTCAACCCACTTTGTGAAGTAGTCTGTAGCCACTAAAATATACTTGTGTCCTTTGCTTGATGGTGGGTTGATCTAGTCGATCATATCTATACCCCATCCATGAAACGGCCACGGCTTTATGATTGGATGCATAGCCGATGCCGGTGCTCTCTGAATTGCTCCAAACTTCTGACAATCTTGACATCCTTTATAATACTTGAAACAATCCTCTAGCATTGTCGGCCAAAAATATCCGACGCGCTTCAAGAGCCATCTCATTTTATGGGCCGATTGATGTGTCCCACAAATTCCTTCATGGACCTCGCTCAGAACAACTTTGGCTTCCTCTATACTCAAGCACTTGAGCAAGACACCATCAATCGTCCGATAGTATAGATCATCATCCATCAAGACATATTTTAAAACTTTATACTTCATCTTTGGTGACGTCGATTGAGAAGGATTTCTCAAATACTCGATGATAGCAAACCTCCAGCCATCGGCATCCACATTTGCAATTTGAATTTGAACATCTTTGGCCATCAGTCTGTATCCTGATGCCCCCTGAGCTAAATCATTGGTCTCAAAGTTCTGCTTCCTGGGTATATGCCTCATCGTCACAATCTTGAAAGCTTGTAGCAACTCCTTGCATTCCTCATTGTAAATTCTGAGAATATCATTCTTACATTCATACGCCCTAGAAAGTTGGTTGATGACCAGCTGTGAATCGCCAATAATCTCTACGGAATCGGCCTCGACCTCTTGTAATAACTACAAACCTTTAAGAACAGCTTCATATTTTGCCTGGTTGTTAGTATAATAAGGCTTGATGGTAAACGCAAACTCGAAGCTTGCTCCCCGAGGGGATATGATGACTAGGCCGATACCGCATCCATGTCTGCAAACAGACCCATCAAAATACAATGTCCATGGCACAATGTCTGAATATGCAATTGAATCATCTCTAAGTTGAACAATAAAATCGGACAGGGCTTGTCCCTTGATCGCTTTGGCCGATTCATACCGTAGGTCAAACTCTGTTAAGGCAAAAATCCACTTCCCAATTCTCCCTTTCAACACGGGGGCCGATAACATGTATTTCATCACATCGGCCTTGCTTACCACAATGCACTCATTGGAAAGTAAATAATGTCTTAATTTAGTACATGAAAAATATAAGCACAGACATAACTTTTCCACTGGCGTGTACCTTATTTTGGCATCCAGCAACCTCCTGCTGAGATAGAAAATAGCCCTTTCTTTGCCGTCAATGTCCTGAACCAAAACTGAGCCGATAGACTTCTCATCGGCCGATAGGTACAGCCTGAACGGAACTCCCTTTTGTGGAGGAATTAGAACTGGTGGGGAGGTCAAATACTCTTTGATATCGTCCAGCGCCTTTTGCTGCTTGTCACCCCATGTAAACTCTTGATCGTCCTTTGTCTTCAACAATGGAGTGAACGGCTCTATCCTGCCTGATAGGTTCGATATAAAGCGCCACATAAAGTTGATCTTGCCGAGCAGAGATTGTAACTTGGTCTTGTTAGTTGGAGGCTTGATCTTCTTTATAGCGTCGATATTATTCTGTGTAATCTCAATTCCTCTTTCATGGACCAAGAAACCCAAAAATTGACCGGCCAATACGCCCAAGGCACACTTGTTAGGGTTCATCTTTAGACCATATTTCCTTGCTCTTTCTAGTACCTTGTGTAAATCGGCTAGGTGCACATTGTACTCTTTTGACTTTACGACGACATCATCGATGTAAACCTCGATCAAAAAGCCAATAAGATCATGAAAAATATAATTTATAGCCCTTTGATAAGTAGCTCCAGCGTTTTTTAAACCGAACGTCATGACAACCCACTCGTATAGGCCGATTGCCCCCGGACACCGGAAAGCTGTCTTGTGAATATCTTCCTCAGCCATAAAAATCTGATTGTAGCCTGCGTTTCCGTCCATAAAGCTGATGATCTTGTGTCCAGATGCAGCATCAACTAGCAAATCGGCCAACGGCATAGGGTACTCGTCTTTTGGTGTTGCTTTGTTTAGATCTCTGAAATCAATACACACCCTGAGCTTGCCGTTTTTCTTCAACACTGGAACTAAGTCTTGCGATCTCTGCCTTGATAGTTTCATGCATATCGGCCTTAAATCGCCTAGGAGCTTGTTTAAATGGCCGATAGCCTGGTTTGATATGTAACCGATGTTCTACAATCGATCGGCTTAATCCTGGCATCTCATGATATTCCCATGCAAAACAATCCATGAATTCTCTCAAAAGATTTATCAAATTATTCTTATAATCCCTTGGCAGGTTAGCACTTACATAAGTCGGCCTAGGCCTATCACCTATTTCTATATCGACCTCTTCCAGTTCGTCGGCCGACGTAAAGCCTTGTCCCAATTTCCATCTAACTCATCCATCGCGTCATTTGTATAGGGACTATCTTGTTCGTCTTGGCTGGTGGACGGCACACCTTTGTTAAAGCAACTGCTTGTCTTGATCTTCGATCGTCTCGATGTCGCAGTCAGTCACTTTGAGGAAATCGGCCTCCCATACTCGCCCGGACAGGCAGTCGATCCCCTTCATCTCCCAAACTACGAGATCGGCATTGGCTACATGCACTGACCTATCGGCCTGCATGATCTCGACTTGGTCCCATTGCCACTGAATGAGGCACTGATGCATTGTTGAGGGAACGCAACAATTTGTGTGGATCCAATCGCGTCCCAACAATAGGCTGTAGGAACCCTTTCCATCGAATACAAAAAAGGTAGTAGGTATTGTCTTGTTGCCCACCGTGAGCTCCATGTTCAAAACCCCTTTTGCCTCCGATGCGTTGCCACCAAAGTCCTTTAACACCATGTTAGTCTTGATAAGATCTTCAGGTACTTTTCCACGCTTCCTGAAAGTTGTATATGGCATCAAATTCACTGCCGCGCCGCCATCGACCAGCATCTTTGTCATCGGCCGCCCATTGACGAACCCCTTGATGTATAACGGCCGGAGGTGCCTGTGGCTGGTATCGGCCGGCTTGTCGAACACGGCTTGGTCTGGTGACAACTGTAGCCTAGCCGAAGATTGCTCTATCTCATCATCGGCTACTACCTCATCGGCCATTTGTACGCTGTATTCCGCTGGCAACACGAAAACCATGTTAACAGAAGCCGATGCTACGCCTTTACCTCTTGCAGACGCAGGAGCTCGTGCTGATTTCGAGGTGCCCTCATCGGCCTTGACCACCGTGCATTTTATCCTCCATTCTTTTTTAGTCCTGGTGGGCCGATGGGCGGTTGCCGCCTGCTGTTCCTGGACCTGCTCTTTCTTCCTCAGCCTCTGTACCCGTCGTTTCTGGGTCTTGGTAAACACGTCGCTTGGGCACCACTGAGGGTTCTGGGGTTGGTCGTCGTCTTTGTCCTGACGATCTTGGTGCATCGGCCCTAGCCTTTCGTGTACAAATTTTCTTTGCTTGGTCGGTCGATGCGCTTGCCTACTTGAGCTGCCCAGGTGAGGATCTTCTATGTCATTGCACACAGGACACTCTTGAATTGTTGGCAACCTCATTCCTTCGTTCCAACAAAAGCGGAAGAACTCGCACTCCCAATGAGGGTCATAGGATCTGTCTTGGTCAGAGTACTCTTGCGCTTGCTCTTCCCGTCTTCGCTGGTACTTTTTGATCAGGCCCTCTGAAGTCTGATGAGGCCGCTTGTTGGTCCGATAGGCATCACTATCGGCCCTGTCTGCCCACACCATGTTGACTAGGAACGGGTGCCCTTCTATCTTGATCCTGCCTTGCTCGATGGCCGATTGAATTTGCTGCTGGAAGATCTTGCATTCGTTGGTGTGATGCGAATATGTGTTGTGCCACTTGCAATATCTTCTCTTCTTGATTTTCTCGGCCGATGACAGTACATGACCTACTGGCAGCTAAATCTGCTTTTCTTGCAAGAGTAGATCAAATATTTTATCAGCCTTGTTGATGTTGAAGTCGTACTTGTCCTCTTTGTCGCCCTTCTTGGCCCATTGGCACGTTGTCGGCTTCTTCATCCGGGCCCACTCGGCCAGGTCAACGTCGCATCATCTTCATCGTCTTCGTCGGAGGCGTACTGATAGATAGTATTGATTTTCTTCGCGAACTTCTTCGCCTCCTGGAATTTTTGTTCATGGGCCGATATCCTCTGCGCTAGCTGAGCTAGGCTGTCAAATTCTTGCGAGGAGAACCTTTCTCGTATCGGCCCTAATAGTCCCTGGAACACCAAATCGGCCAATTGAGAATCGGTCAAACTGAGGCTGTAACACCTGTTCCTTATGTCCCTGAATCTTTGAATGTATTCCGGGACCGATTCGTCAACCCTTTGCCTGATGGCGGTGAGATCGGACAGCTTCATCTCTTGTACGCCGTTGTAGAAGTATCTGTGAAACTGTTTCTCCAGGTCGACCCAACCTCTGACAGAATTGCAGGGTAGAGATGAAACCCATGTGAACGCTGACCCTGACAAGGACAGAGGGAAAAATCTCACCCTCAATGCCTCCACAGCAGATGCCTCACCACATTGAGCTAAGAATCGGCTTATGTGCTCGTATGTAGAGACATTGTCTTGCCCCAAAAACTTGGAGAAGTCTGGGATCTTGTATCGGCTCGACAGTGGCACTCTGTCGAACTTCTCGGGGTACGGATGCCGATACACTATGGAGCTCTCCTTAGGCTTTAAGCCGAACTGATCTCGCATCACCTCGGCTATCATATCGGCCTAGTATCCTGCGGGCTGATGTAGAAGTTCTTGATGGTAAGGCTGTTGAAAGCCTTCTGGACGATATTGCCTTGGGGAACACGGTTGGAAGTGATGATTCATGTTCTGTGCATCGTATTGCCCTGTAGCGTACTGCTGGTAGCCTTGCGGCGCATTGTAGGCAGCTGCATGTGGAGGGTTGAGCGAACTGAGGTTGTGCAGCCGATGGTTGGTTGACTAGGGCTTGTTGTATCGGCTTACCCATCGGCTGCTTCCCCCTCGTCCATTGTGCGAACTGTTAATCCATGATGTGCTGGGGGCTTCCTCCCGCTTGCTTGGTCAGGATCAACGGCATGGTCGACGCTGGCTGGGCCGATGGAGGTGGAATCGGCGCTGTCGGCTGCGGAGCCGTACTCAGATCTGTCCTCAAGGTCTGATAAGCAGGGAACTTGTTGTCTGGCAGGAAAATCGGCCCTTGAGGCTTGTACTGGTGAATGGAGCCGTCTAGGATTGATTTTACCGTATTGATCAATGTGTTCACCAGGATCCCCGATTGGTTGACCAACGCAGAGTGAACCGCGGAGTCAATGCGGTCCTGTAGCGTCGGCGCGGCGCTGTCTTCAGTCTTGACAGCATGGTCGTGCACTGCCGCTGACGTGCTAGCTTCGTCTCCAAGGCTCGGCATTACCACCTTAGACTTTTGGATAAGGGTGCCTTGCCGAGTCCTAGAGTACGTTTGCAGGTACATGTTTTGAAATTGCTCAACCAGCTTGTTCATCTCAGCTTTTTGCTCCTCATTGAGCTGGTCGACTATCACAGAGACAACGTTCTCTTCCGAGATCTCGTTCTGCTTCGACATCCTGCAGTGATCTTCTTGTTGTTGTGAAGCTTGCGTTCTTGACGTCCCACTGGGCGTGCCAAAAGCGTGTTGGCGTAGAATTTTGACCCGCCTCAAAACAAAACGGGTTCCACGTTTCCACGGCGGCCTGGGAGGTTTGCCTTACTCCAGTGCAGGTCCAATGGCTTGCCTAGGTGCGTGTAGGGCGTGCCAGTTGATTTGATCTGCAATCAACAAGATTAAACAAGTAAACCACATTAGAAACGATGGTCGATCGGCCGTTAGGCCGATGTTGCATCGTGGGAGCCTAGCCGATAGGGCAAAACTGTATCGGCCTACTTGAAGTTATAACATAATAAGATTAGTGAATAGATCTAACCTCATCGGCCCATATTAATGTGTTTATGGCAATTTAATGGAATTGGCCGACGAAGGATGCATGAAGATAAATACACTAGCTAATACTCTAGTGCAAACTTATGTAAGACAATCAGCCAATATAAATATACTAATCATAGAGAAGTCCTAAGAATACCCTATAATAAATATATTTATGTTTACCAATCTGCTTGTACAAGTGGCAAATACATGCAAAATTATAAATAATCACATGCATTAGGTAAGATCGGCTAAAACCCCGGCGCTATCCTTAATTACGATCGAAAACAGACTTTGAGTTAAACATTGAAACACGACTAAGGTCGATAGCAACTCAGAGTGTAGATCGAGAGTTAACACAAAGAAAATCAAGCCGTCGATCGCTTTTAGGGATGGTAGATGCTTTAGATAATCTAGACGAGCAAACTAATTCGACCATCGTCGGCAATAAACCCTAAAACGAGTTAACCGCTGGCGAGATAGAATTAGAAAACCACATCGAGATTAGCTAAAACATGATAAACGGCGATCACATTGCCAGGGCTTAACGTGCCTAAAGCGATACGCTAGCCCCGACGATGTAGATCGTCGGGTACGAGTTCTTACCTCTGCTCTGGGGAAGCAAGAACTTGCCGGAAGCTAACCTCTTGCGAGGGTTGGCAATGCGCCGAAAGTAGATTGATTTGTGTTTGATTGATTGTGAGAGACTTTCTATGTACAGACCACCGGGATATTTATACCCGAGATTACAACATGGTCCATGTAGGACACGATCTTATCTCTAACTAACAAACAAGTCTTTGTGGCAGACTCTTGCTAAAGATTAGATCTAAATCTACTTAATTTACAAGATGCAATTGCCTAAAACCGAGCCTTATCTCTATTTGGCAACTTTCTTGAAGCTTATCTCGAGCCCAAACCAAGCCCATGCTAACTCTTGTCAACTTCCTGCCTCTTTCGGCCGATGGCCATATTAAATCCATATCGGCCGATACATCCTTTCTGTTAGAGCCTCTTTTAGTCCGATACGCTTACTGAGTCCGATATAAGACTTGGTCCGACTCTAACTTGGTCCCTCTTCTCCGCATCGGTTTTCTCTTTCCTCTCTGAGTAGATTACGAAAATTTGCTGTTAACACAATCATAGCGCACGAGCATTCGTAAGGAGAAAGTACGTTGCGTCAACCATCGCGTTACAAGATTGATTGTATTATGTGACTAAAAATTGTAATAAAATTTTTAACCTATTTTTAGTGTATTCTATTTAATATATTCTCATTACTTTTTAAGTCCAGGTTGTTATCCATTGCTGCGACAAAAAAATTTCGGAAAAAGCAGGAAAGCCTTTTTAGTCCTGTTGTGGCAAACAATCGAGACTAAAAATATTATCTTTTAGTCCCTGTTGTTCCTACCAACCAGGACTAAAGAGTAGGGTATAAATATAGGGGCATTCGTCTTCTCGACCGCTCCGATCGGGACTTAGCCATTTTTCTCGCTCACCATCGTCGTAGTCGCCGAGTTTCATCGACGTCGTTGTCGTCATTGTCGCCACCGGAACAACTCATCCGATGCCGCCGCCACTGTCGGAAGCCTCCTCCTGCGTCGCCTCTGTCGGTCTTCCTCCGTCGTCACCGAGGACAAACGGCCCAATGCCACCACCGCTGCCGCCGCCGGCCGGCCCACGAGCGAGCCGGTGCACGGTGGACTTGGTCCACCGTGCGCCGACAGGCCGTGTGGAAGGCTGACAGGCTGGGCCTACCTGACAGTCCCTTCACGATTTTTAAAAAATAAAAATAAAAAAATGTAAATTAAAAAATACATTACAAACTTAAAAAAGTTATAAATTAAAAGTAATACATTACAAAATAAAAATAATGCATTAAAAATTAAAAAACTAAAAGAATGCATTAAAAATATGTTTAGAATTTTAAAAAACTTCTAAAAATAACTAAATATAGATAATACATGAAAAATATATTTGTAATTTTTGCTATGTTTTAATTGTTGAATGTACATGTTTTAATTAACTATTGATTGTTTCCTTGTCAGGATTGGACGCGGGCAACATTCAAGCTGAATTACGTGCTCCGAAAGTCGCCAAGCAATGCTAAGACAAGTTATCTAAAGTATATAATTAGATATGTCGTGTTAATTCTAATTATATGCAACTCTTTCCATACATACCTAGTTTAATTAACTATTGCTTACATAGTGCATATTTGTTTGTGTGTGCATAAGTAAATAATAAATTAGTAAATTAATTATTGTTTATGTATTAATTATGATTACTATATACATATAGGTTGCATATTTCTTAAGTAAGTGAAATTTAGAAGTTCTTTATAGTCAAGGAGGCAAAAATTTGACTTAAATCTTGTCCAAAGCGATAAGTATTATAAACTCGGTGGTGTATGCATAGTTGTCAAAATTGTAGATATGACTATATACCATGCACCTTTTGTAGTAATTTATATTTTCTGTATTATTTAAAGTTAGGAACAGATGAGAGAGTCCAATGATGAATAGTTCCTCTTGGACACGATCAATAAGGGTAGCAGCCAGTATTACATGCCGGACAAGGAGGGATACGAGGATCCAAGCCAATACTTGAATGAGTAGCCAGAGGAGGGGAAGGAGGTGGAACGTGAAGAAGTAAACAAGGAGGGAAACAAGGATGAGCAACAGGATAGCCAATCAAACGTTGGTTCGAAGAGGGCACGCGAATAACGAGGTATCGCAAAGAAGGTGTAGGGAAGACACATTATAAATACAGCGAAAGCAGATGGCAAACCAGTTGCCCCTGAAGATGCTACAAGGAAGTTTGTGTCACACAATGGTTGGGTCATGAAGGATCACGTGCCCTTCAGCATTTGAATTGGTGCAAAACAAGGTCACGCGATGATGTGGAAGAAATGTATCTTTCAAATACAAAGAAGGACATGTTGTGGACCACCATGGTTGAGACCTTGATGATCCCTCAGGCAGAACATACCAAAGTGAAGGATTGGATTCTCAAAAAGATGACCACACAATTTCACTGCTTCAAGAAAGATTTGTACAACAAATATATCCTGAAGGGTCTGACATTGGATTTTAACAAATTCCCCAAACTGAGGGATCATTGGCATGCATTGTGGTCTCCAAGAGAGGAGAGGAAGGGCAATCCAAGATAGCGAAGAACAAAGCCAATGCCGCCTAAAAAAAGTACTTTCACCAGCTAGGTTCGGGCGGCTATAAGAAGGCAGTGCCCAAATGGCAGAATATGGAAGATGCTTTAGCCGCAAGAGGTATCATTCCGGCCATAGCTGATTGGCCTGAATGATCAAAGCATTGATACTATGCTCATAGGGCACACTAAATGTGGCTGATGGCTCCCTAATCTTCAGCGACGACATACGCAGGTAGCTCACCGTCTCATCGATGCCCTAGAGGCCTCTGCTGAGGGGAGGTTCCATCCCGACAGAGAGAAGGACAAACTTACGCTGGCACTGCAAAATGCCAAGCACTCAGGATGAATGCGCGGAAAAGGCGTGGTTCCATGGAAGTATGGGTTTCAAGAGGACATCCACACGTACCATAGTCGCATGAGAAGCAAGAGAGATCAGGATGCAAAGTTGCTTGATTTGGAAATGAAGGTCGCGAACTACGACCAAGATTGCAAGAAGAGATGGCAAGACAGGTGGATATACGCTTAAGCGAGCGGAGCCAGCAGACCTAGCCGTTTGTTCCTCATGTCATGGTTAGCCCATTAGGCAATCGAAGCAGCTATGCTTTTACAGGGCAAGTAGGAGATCAGACCAACGAAGCTACAGCAGCGCCACCTATTGACGAACCATGGTAACTCATGGATGAAATCACGTAGCAGACACCATGTAAGCTGCATATTCCTTTCAAGAACCTATCAATCAAAGTATGCTCATAGTTTGCACATCCTGTTTTGTACCTTGTGAAATGTCGTGCATATACACTAATTAACCTCATTTCTTGTGAAGGTGGCGTATGGCATGGCAATACAAGTGGAGTAAGACCGGAGGTACCACTGTAGGCCGATGCCACCTGGTTACTCGAAGGTCGAGGTGGAGCAGGTCTGCTGAGGCTTCGAGGATGTCAGCCTGGAAATCCCTGGAGGAGATGGGGAGATGAAACCAGGAGAGACATCCCACGCTATCATACTATGGAGCAAGCGCTACATCTGTAAAATCAAAGTGTGTTTGATTCTTTTGTTGTGATGAACAATTGGTATATGAGGTTATTGGTTTTGATATTTGATGATTATTGGCGATCTGGTTTTTGAGATGATTGAAAGTGGTTTTTGAGATGATTGAATTTTCAGACGGTGAACAGTGGGTCCAGTTAGACCGGGCAGGTAAGGCTGGTCAGACCGAAGGTGTGTATGCGGTCAGACCAGTCAGCCCGCAGTCTGACCGGTCAATTCTGTGTCGGTTTCGGTTTTGGGTTGTTTTATTGGATATCCGTGGTTAATTCATGTTTATGACTTCTAGATGGATACTATCCGTATGTAATGCTGTTGTGTGCTAACAATGAGTCAAGTTGGTGATAGCTTGTGCTCGGATATGGTTTCTTTGTTTGATTCATGTGTAGGTAATCATTATGTCTCGGGAGAGTATTGCCGGTGATGGATCGGGAGTCAACTTGGAGATAAGGTGACGTCAGGACGGTCAGATATCATGCGGGATACTTAGGCTAAAGATTAATGCACGTGGTTGGTGAAGTTTCCATATGGCATACGATAGAGATATTGTGTGCGTATGGGATGTGGAGTCGAATTTGGAAGGAGTCCAAATTTGGTACAATTGGAATATGTAATGTTGGTTTCTTGTACGGGAAGGTTTCCTAGGTGGATTAGGACTTCTTGTATGAGTTTGGTTCGTGGCTTTAGGCTGCCTACCTCATGTATAAATAGAGAGGGAGGGTGTGGCTTCCCTGTATCACTTTTTGAGAGTATTGAGTTGAAAGTTTAGTTAGGGTTTCGAGTTTAGTCAAAATTTTCGTTAGGGGTGCTGTTGTTGCACTTTGTAAACACAGAGAGAAGTAATAAAGTTGTCATCTACCTTGAGAGATCTTCAATTTGTGCTTGCACGGGTCTCGACGGTCTAACCGACGAGACACCGGCGGTCAGACCGGTGGAGAAGCGACGGTCAGACCGGTGATGGTGACAGGAAGCGGAGGTGATTTTGGAGCGGTCAGACCGGGGAGTCAATACCGGTCAGACCGACGGCACAGGCCGGTTAGACCGGTCGATCTACTTCGGTCAGACCGATCTACATCGAATTTGAGGGTAACTTTTAATTCTGCTAAAAGTTTTGGTTTTGTGGTGCTACAACCATTCACCCCCCTCTGGTTAGCTTAGCTTTGTTCTTCGATCCTACAAGTGGTATCAGAGCCTTGTTTTTCTTCTTTGGATTTTTACCGATCTAGAGTTTTAAGCCATGGCTAACAAGTTTTCAACTAAGCCGCATATTTTTGATGGTTCGGATTTTGCTTATTGGTGTCATAAGATGCAATCTTACATTATGGCCCAAGATTATGATGTTTGGCAAAAGGTTGCTCTTCCTTATGAGATTCTTGATCAAATTACAACTGAAGCTTCGAAAACTGAGTTTAATAACAATAGTAAAGCCCATAATATTTTGTTGATTGGAATTTCTTGTTCAGATTTTGATCGTGTGTCACATCTTAAAACCGCCCATGAGATTTGGATTACCTTGAGAAACTTTCATCAAGTAACTACTAATATTAAAGAACTTCGTCGAGATCTTTTCAAAAAGGAATACATAAAATTTGAGATGAAACTTGAAGGAGCTTTGGATGATTATCTTGGTAGATTTAATAAGATTTTGAGTGATCTTAGATCTGTTGATTCTTCTTATGATTCAAATTACACACAATCTGAGGTTTCTCACCACTTTTAAATGGTCTTGATATGTCTATTTGGGAGATGAAGGTTACATCTATTCAAGAGTCTGTTGATATGTCGACTTTGACGTTGGATTCACTTTACACAAAACTCAAAACTCATGAGATGAATATTCTTTCTCGCAAGATAGATTCTAAGTCTAGTGCTTTGATTTCTCTCTCGACTTCTTTGGATGTTGGTGCTTCTTCATCAAATTCTACCGCTCTTGCTTTGATTAATGCCATGTCCGATGAGCAACTTGAATTGTTCGAGGAGGAGGACTTGGTTTTGGCTGCTAACAAGATTTCTCGAGCTGTGAATGATGTTAGGTACAGGAAAAGAGGAGGTCAAACTCGTTGCTTTGAATGTGGTGCACTTAGTCACATTTGTGCACATTGTCCTAAGCTTGGGAGAGGCAAGAAGGAAGACAACGGTGGAGAAAAAACCAAGGACGACAAACCCAAGTCGAACAACACGTTCAAGGGGAAGAAATCTAAGGATATGGTCAGAAAGGTGTTGAGTCAAGTCTATGCTGCTTTTGAGCCATTAAGTGACATAGATTTTGATAGTGATGAAGACAAGGAGAAGGAACAGAACATCTCCGGTGTTTGCTTCATGGCTCGTGGTGAATCGGATTCAGTGTATGAAGACAATGAGGTGAGTTCTCTTGAGGAAGCTATTCTTATTTTAAGTGCAAAAAAAAAGAAGTATGAGAAGATGTATAAAAAACAAGTGTTCATGATTGAATCTCTAAATGCTGAAATTGCTAGGTTGAAATCTCTTATTCCTGATGATGATGATTGCAAAAATTGTGAGATTTTAATGAATGAAATTTCAAAGATTAGAGAAATTAATGTTGCTCATGATTTGAAATTGAAATCTTCTTTTTCCCTTGGATTTGCTATGTACACACGCACACTAGATGAGTTGTTTTTAACTAAAAAATTGTTGAAAAAATATCATGTTGCTTTTTATGCTAGTTCGATGTTTAACATGACTTGTACTAAAAAGTTAAAACAACACAATATTTTGAATTGCTCAACATGTACTCTAAACAAGATGAGATTGAAAGATGCTTTGCGTCGTGCTGAGTATATGAAAGATATTGTAAAATCTGATGAATTGCTTTCTTGTTCAAAATATCGTAAAAACAAAGGTGTCATGGTAGATTGTGAAAATTGTGCAAATTTGGAAAAAGAGGTTTCTTATTTGAAAAGTTCTTTGGAAAGATTTTCTGGTGGTAAAAAACAACTTAACATGATTTTGGATCAATCTAAAGTGACTAGCTACAGTAGGGGTGTAGATTTTGATGTTCATGATCATTTCACCAGAAATCAACCCAATGTTTTGAAAGTGACTGAACATGATGAAATTTTAACAAAACCAAATGTTGTGAAAATAGTTTTTTAATCTGCTGGAATTATGCCCTCTCTTTCTGCTACACTAAAAGAAACTAAAACTAATTTTTCAAAACCATTAATTGCTAGGGAAAAGTATACTTGTTCCTTTTGTGGCAAAGATGGTCATCTTGTTGGTTTTTGTTTCAGATTAGCACGTAAACAGAAAAAAGAAAGAGAGATTGTTTTTGCTAAATCTAAGTGGCAGAAATCTGGTTTTTCCTCGAGGAAACCGGTCAGACCGCAGTGGGTTGCGTGGTCAGACCGGCGACCAGTCCGACTGGCTACTGAGCGTCGATCAGACCGGGCTTCGGTCAGACCAGTGGTACAGAAGTGGTCAGACCGGCCCTCGGTTAGACCGGCTACTGTACTTCCGTCAGACCGGCCTCGAAGAAATTTTTCTAAAAACTCTCAAACTGTTTTTACTCGTGGATATATGCCAATTGGATCTACTGGTCGTGTGTCTCAATACTGGATTCCTAAATTTCTTTTATCTAACCCCAGTACTGAGGCTTCGACATCTTCTTGTGTCTAGGCTTTGGTAGCGAGGAAGGGAAACATGTGGATTATGGATTCTGGTTGTTCGTGGCACATTACCGGTGATAAAAATTGGTTCTCCTTCCTCAAGATGGCATCCAAGACAGAATCGATTATCTTTGATGATGCTTCTACTAGTGTCATTCTTGCTACAGGATCTGTCAAGGTAAATAACAAGTTTGAATTGAAAGAAGTAGCTTTGGTTGAGGATTTAAAATACAATTTGCTTTCAGTTTCACAAATTGTTGATGAGAATTTTGAGGTTCATTTTAAGAAAACTGGAAGTAAAGTATTTGATTCTTGTGGTGACTCTGTGTTGAATATTTCTCGCTTTGGAAGAGTGTTTAAAGCTGATTTCAAAAATTCTGTTTCACCTGTTATAACATGTTTGGTTGCTAAGCTTAACAAAGATTTGATGTTTTGGCATCGTAGACTTGGACATGTTGGTTTTGATCATCTCACTAGATTAAGTGGTTTGGATCTTGTTCGTGGTTTGCCTAAACTTAAGAAAGATCTTGATTTGGTTTGTTCACCGTGTCATCATGCTAAGATGGTTGCTTCTTCACATGTTCCTATTTTTTCTGTGATGACGGATGCACCGGGACATCTTTTACACATGGACACTGTTGGTCCAGCTAGAGTGCAATCCGTTGGAGGAAAGTGGTATGTGTTGGTTGTTGTTGACGATTTTTCTCGATATTCGTGGGTTTTCTTTATGGCAAGTAAGGATGAGGCTTTTGGACACTTTCGGAGTTTGTATCTTAGATTAAATTGTGAACTTCCCGGTTCTTTGAAGCGAATCAGAGGTGATAATGGTGGTGAATTTAAGAATGCTTCTTTTGAACAATTTTGCAATGAAAAAGGTCTTGAACATCAATTTTCTTCTCCTCGTGTTCCGCAACAAAATGATGTTGTTGAAAGAAAAAATCGTTCTTTGGTTGAGATGGCTAGAACAATGCTTGATGAGTATCATACTCCTAGAAAATTTTGGGCCAAAGCTATTAAAACTGCATGTTATATTTCCAATCGTGTTTTCTTGAGATCAAAACATGGAAAAACTTCTTATGAGCTTCATTTTGGACATCAACCCAAAGTTTCACATTTGCGTGTTTTTAGTTGCAAGTGTTTTGTGTTGAAATCTGGAAATTTGGATAAGTTTGAGGCACGTTCTACCGATGGAATGTTTCTTGGTTACCCTGCTCATTCTCGTGGCTATCGTGTACTTGTTTTGGAGGTTAATAAAATTGTTGAGACTTGTGAAGTTACTTTTGATGAGGCTAGTCCAAGAACTAGACCAGAAATTATAGGTACATTGTCACACGTTCAGGGGGAGGATGGTCGTATTTTTGAACACGAGAGTGACGACGACGATGAGGTCGGCTCGGCCGGTCAGACCGGGCACCAGGCCGATCAGACCGCCGGCACACCTCCGGTCAGACCGGCGCAGTAGACGCGGTCAGACCGGCCAGGGTCATCGGCTTCTGGTTCTGTTGATGCTGATCGGGATGGTCCTCCAGAGGCTACAACTTCGACCAGTGAGGGTACAGAATGTGAAATAACTTCAGAAGTCACTACTCCTTTGCACATTCAAGGACATCATTCGCCGGAACAAATTATTGGTAATATAGGTGAGCGGACTACAAGGTATAAGGTAACAACTCATGATGTTTGTGCAAATTCTGCATTTGTTGCTTCTTTTGAGCCCAAAGATGTTACTCATGGGCTAACTAATGAATCGTGGATTAACGCTATGCATGAAGAACTTGAAAATTTTGAGAGAAACAAAGTTTGGACTTTAGTTGAACCACCTTCTGGACATAATATTATTAGAACCAAATGGGTTTTCAAAAATAAACAAAATGAGGATGGTTTAATTGTGCGAAATAAAGCTAGACTTGTTTCTCAAGGTTTTACTCAGGTAGAGGGTTTAGATTTTGATGAAACTTTTGCTCCTGTTGCTAGGTTTGAGGCAATTAGACTTTTGTTAGCTTTTGCTGCTTCAAAAGGTTTTAAATTGTATCAACAGGATGTTAAAAGTGCTTTTCTAAATGGCTATATACAGGAGGAAGTCTATGTTAAACAACCACGGGTTTTGAAAATCCTGATTTCCCCAACCATGTTTTTAAATTGTCAAAAGCTTTGTATGGTTTGAAACAAGCACCTAGGGCATGGTATGATAGGCTTAAAAACTTTTTGCTTACGAAAGGTTTTCAAACGGGAAAGATTGACAAAACGCTTTTTGTTCTTAAGCATGGTGATAATCAACTTTTTGTTCAGATTTATGTGGATGATATCATATTTGGTTGTTCTACTCACGCTTTGGTTGTGGAGTTTGTTGAGACTATGCGTAGGGAATTTGAGATGAGCATGATGAGTGAGTTATCGTACTTTTTGGGATTGCAAATTAAGCAAACACCACGAAGTACATTTGTGCATCGAACGAAGTATACCAAGGATCATTTGAGACGTTACAAGATGGAGAATAGCAAGCCAATCTCTATACCAATTGGTTCTACTGCTGTGTTGGATCTTGATGAAGATGGTGAAGTTGTGGATCAAAAGGAGTATAGAAGTATGAAGTATTTTCATAAGGTTTAGATATTGCTTTTAAGGGAGATGATGCATGACATTTAAATTTTATATTTGAATTAATGAAATATGCAATAATGATACTAATGCATAGATTGGATTTTAAATGCTTATATATATACTTTATTGAATTGTTATTCCTCAAATAGCTTTGAAATTGCTCATTGTGCAAGAGAATAAAAAAACAGTTATGAGAAAAAAATGAATACAGAATCCTTGGAAACAGTCTTGACGACAAGGACATATTCGATATGAGAAAATAATGGGAGTCGAATCCTTGGAAACAGTCTTGATGACAAGGATGTACCCGGAATAATTGAAAAAATTGAGCAAAATATGAAAAAGGCTCAAATAAATATGAAAAATCTCTTATTTGTTTTGAGTTAAAGTTAATTTGGACAAGAGTAATGATTGCAATAGGTCTATATATATGGATTTATTTTTCAACCTAAGTGTTTGTAAAGATGTTGCATTATAAATCTTTTGAATTCATGAATCTTGATTGCATTATTGAACTTAATTGTAACATCTTTGGTTTATGATTATACTCTAATTTATGCTTGCTATATAATTGATGGGTTTATCTTCTTTTTGTTGCAACACATGACATGAATTACTATATGTATGTTATTAAGGTTTTGAATATTCACTGAACATACTTCCTATGCTTGATGAAATCATTGTCAAAAGGGGGAGAAGAGATACAAACAATGACAAACAATGCAAGTGTTTTTCTTGTTTCTTTCTTTGGTTTTCTTTCAAAGGAGGCGAAAATTTTATCTTTGTTTTTATTTTTCCAAACACTTTTGCCAATGTGTTCATCAAGGGGGAGATTGTAAAATCAAAGTGTGTTTGATTCTTTTGTTGTAATGAACAATTGGTATCTGAGGTTATTGGTTTTGATATTTCGAGATTATTGGCGAAGTGGATTTTGAGATAATTGAAAGTGGTTTTTGAGATGATTGAATTTTCAGACGGTGAACAGTGGGTCCGGTTAGACTGGGCAGGTAAGGCCGGTCAGACCGGAGGTGTGTGTGCGGTTAGACCGGTCAGCCCGCGGTCTGACCGGTCGATTCTGTGTCGGTTTCGGTTTCGGGTTGTTTTATTGGATATCCGTGGTTAATTCATGTTTATGGCTTCTAGATGGATACTATGCGTATGTAATGCGGTTGTGTGCTAATAATGAGTCAAGTTGGTGATAGCTTGTGCTCGGATATGGTTTCTTTGTTTGATTCATGTGTAGGTAATCTTTGTCTCGGGAGAGTATTGCCGGTGATGGATCGGGAGTCAACTTGGAGATAAGGTGACGTCAGGACGGTCAGATATCATGCGGGATACTTAGGCTAAAGATTAATGCACGTGGTTGGTGAAGTTTCCATATGACATACGATAGAGATATTGTGTGCGTATGGGATGTGGAGTCGAATTTGGAAGGAGTCCAAATTTGGTACAATTGGAATATGTAATGTTGGTTCCTTGTACGGGAAGGTTTCCTAGGTGGATTAGGACTTCTTGTATGAGTTTGGTTCGTGGCTTTAGGCTACCTATCTCATGTATAAATAGAGAGGGAGGGTGTGGCTTCCCTGTATAACTTTTTCAAAGTATTGAGTTGAAAGTTTAGTTAGGGTTTCGAGTTTAGTCGAAATTTTCGTGAGGGGTGCTGTTGTTGCACTTTGTAAACACAGAGAGAAGTAATAAAGTTGCCATCTACCTTGAGAGATCTTCAATTTGTGTTTGCACGGGTCTCGACGGTCTAACCGACGAGACACCGACGGTCAGACCGGCGCTTCGAAGCGGTCAGACTGGCAGGGAAGCGGCGGTCAGACCGATGACGGTGACAGGAAGCGGAGGCGACTTTGGAGCGGTCAGACTGGGGAGTCAATACCGTTCAGACCGACGGCACAGGGCGGTCAGACCGGTCAATCTACTTCGGTCAGACCGATCTACATCGAATTTGAGGGTAACTTTTAATTCTGCTAAAAGTTTTGGTTTTTGGGTACTACAACCATTCACCCCCCCTCTGGTTGGCTTAGCTTTGTTCTTCGATCCTACAACATCGTGCTTCCCGGTCGAGCAACGGCGTCGGTTTCTACATCTCCACCGTCGCAGCCTGATCCTCGGTCTCCACTGTCCGCATCATCTCCTCCATCTCCACAACCTCGGTTTCCACCTTCTCCTCCATCTCCAAGGCAACCTCGGTCTGCACCGTCTGCACCGCCGCAACCAGATGCACCAAGACAACAACCGGCCCGCCCAGCTCCTCCCACGCTGTCAAAGTATAAACAAACAAAGAAGCGTACATTTGAAGAGCCAAAGAAATCAGCTTCAAAGAAAATACCATATGATATGACTGATTCAGAGAATGAAGAGGGAGTAGCCAGACAGGTCAAGCCTCACTTCAAGCCGCAAAGTCCATAGAAGAATGTTCCAATAGACCCAACAACCATGGCATTTTTTCAGAAGATGAGCGAATCGGCGAAAGCGAGCATAATATCGAACTATGACCTCTTAGTACGCAAGTCTTTTCAGAAGACTAAAAGAAGGTCAAAAGATGTCTCTCAGCTCGTATGGCCAGCAAAACAAGAGGTTGAGCCGATGACATGTAAACATGAACTCAATATACAATAATTTAGGACTGACACAAATCTTACCAGGGAGCAACTGCTGGGGAATGCCCCTATCAAGACGGTGTCAGCAGATGATCTAAAACACAAATTTACCCTCGGCAAACCACTTGTGAAGCCAGAGGTGGTCAAGGACCTATCTACACAGGTGTACCGATTCCATGAATGGTACATGGAACAATTAGCCAATGGTAGGGTCATGTTCGTTGTGAGGATTAAAGATGCAGATTACATTAATGGACTGTACGATATGTGAATCAACTTCAAGGATTTCTACGACGTATACTAGTAAGATGTCCTCGACGTCTCTCTTCTCAGTTGCTGGGTTATGTAAGTGTCATTTAATTTTATTTTGTTCCTTAACTCGTTGTATGTAACATCGAATATTTACCGTGTGCGGATACCTCACTTCATTTTTTTACACTGTAGAATGGAGATTCAACTATGCCATAGGCAAGGAGCTTTCAGGGTTGGTTTCATGGATCCCTACATAATTAACGAGACGACTGTACAGGACTTTGTAGACGAAACAGAGGATAACATTTACAAATTCCTGGCACAGCAACATTATAAGACTTTCATACTCTTGCCTTACAACACAAAGTAAGTGTTTACCACCTTTTGTACCAATTTTCTTCTCGTATTCATACAATGATATGTATATCTCACGCAATTTGTAGATTCCACTGGGTCCTTTTTGTCATAGACACTTCTATAAGCAAGATCCATGTCCTGGACTTTATGCGGAAACCAAAGAAAACTTTCACCATGATTTTTGACATGATTAACAGGTAATGTTATCCATTCCACTGTCATTATAATTGTTGCTATCGTTACTATGTGGATCAAAGCATCATTAATCATAGTTTGCAACTGCAGGGCGTGGGCACGGTTCCGTACGACCATCCACGGGGTATTCAAAAAAGAACTAGTAGTGAGGATGGATTTTTCGGTACGTACATGGTCCAAAATTATATATCTCATTTATTCTATAATAGAAATATATATTTCATAAGTTCGTTTCTCCTTTAGTGTTTATGACAGGAACAGGAGAACAACTTTTGCGACTAGTATGTTTGTAACTTTATTCACATCATAACACACAACATTAACACTAATAACGATATGGAAGTACGTAAACATCATTCATACATTGTTTACACTCTTCTTATTGATTTAATATATTTATATCTCTTTTTTTTCAAAATGACAGATTATTTGGATGAAGGACCAACTCTCCCTGACGGATTACACAAAGGTTATCCAAGAACAACTGATGGGATTTATTATGGACAAGATTGTTAATCCGATGAAAGAATTTCACGACAATGTACAACCTATTCCTCGACCCGAACCTTCCTTTTAGCTTTTGTAATATATGATAAAACATTAGAAATTAATAACGATTGTACATATATCAAAAATATATTAAATTCCCATTGTACATACGTAATATATACCAGCAATTATATATACGTGATGCTATATACAAATATATATTAATCATATGTGTATGTATTTACTTATATATATATATATAGAAATCTATATATTATGTACTTATATATATATGTATTTGTATATATATATATATACATTCATATATATATATTTATGTATGTATTTATAGATATATATGCATATATATATATATATATATATATATATATATATATATATAAATGTAGCAAGCAAAAAAAAAGCAGTGAAAAAAACAAAAACAATCCTCTTTAGTACCGATTACAATGGGTTGTCAACCGGGACTACTGTGCCTTTCCCCAGTAGTGATTGCGTCACCGATACAGGTTCCCGGATTTTTGTAAGTTTTAGGACAAGAAAATATCTCTATAGTTGAACATATCAGTCTATTTTTGGCTTAGTATGGAGAAGCGTCAGCTAAAGAAGCTTTGAGAGTTAGATTTTTTTCTTTGTCATTATCTAGATTGACTTTTACTTAGTTTTCTTCCTTGCCACCTAATTCTATAAGAGGTTGAGCCGATTTAGAGAAATAATTTCACAAATACTTCTTCGCTGATATTCAAGAGATGAGATTAAAATTCGGTTAGTCAATGATCGAATGAGTCTGTTGCTGATTATATTCCTAAGTTTCATGATGTCAGAAGCTAATATTATAGTTTGAATCTAAGTGATACACGGCTGGCTGAGTTGGCTTTTCAAGGTTTTTTATGGCTAATCAAGGAAACGTTTTCATCACAAAAATTTGAAAGTTTATCTCAGTTAGTACAGAAGATATCGGCTCATGCGTAGCGATTCCAAGAGGCAAGAAAAGAGAAGTTTTCCAAGAAGATTGCTCATGTTAATAATTATACATCAGATTCAGATCAAGAAGAGAATCCCAAAATTGGCTTGAAGAATGGTCAAGGAATAAGAAAGTGATCGTTTGCCAATGGGTTAAAGATGTTGGAAAAGAGGAGATGTATGATTTTGGTATAAACAAAGCCAGTGGAATATGTGATCTCCTTCGGCAATAAAAATAGATTCAATTGCTTCAAAATCATGTTATTCCATTGTCTAAGGAGTTGAAGAAAAGAGGTTAGGATTGATCTATCAAGATTGGGGTCAATAAGAAAAAGTTTCTAGTTGTTATAGTTTATCTGGTTGTAGCCGATAATAGTTTATTTTTTTCCAGAAGTCAATGATAAGTTTCAATTAACTTGATGCATTGGCCTATATTCAAAAATCATATAATTGCTTAGATTCTACTTTATTATCCTCAATCTTGTAGTCTTGGTTTGGTCCGATCTATCAAGATTGATTTTAATAGAGCTAGATTGTTTATAATTATATTGCATCTTAGTGTCGGCCGATGTTTCTCTCGATTTTCCCTTCTATCTAATTTCCATCGGTTATAGTCGTTGATCTGAAGTTTAATTGGTATCAGTTGGGCACACGATACTATATTGGTTCTATGGCTGATTGGCACCATGATCTAACTTCTTTGTTTCTATCTTGTTAGTTGCAGGATCAAACTAACTCTCATGCTTTGAACTCGATTGATAAGACCTGCACTAAAGCTAAGCAAATCTCTCAGGCATTCGTGTGTCATGATATATTTTGCGTCAACTCTAATATTCAAGATCATATAACTGTCTATTTTCTATCTTTATTAGTTTCAATTTAATAAATGAAGATCATTAGCAATTATATCCTATCTAGTCTTAGCCGATGATAATGTAGTTTATTTTATATGTTATATCTAAAATCCTCGGTCACATAGCTGTTTGATGAGGACATCACTGGCTCGGATATAACCATGCTTATGTTACACATCAACAAGCTAAAGTTGCATATGTTCTATTTTAGATATACTTATTTTATGTTTGGACAAACGTTACTGCACCATGAGTTTTGTATCTTCTCGTTGCAAAAATACTTGCGTGGATGAAGGAAAGGTGTGCGGGCTCACGAAGTGCTTGGATGATCAAAGAAGTTGATTGGGGACCAAACCAAGAGCTTTCCCCAGTCAAAACTCTTATTAGGTTGTCGGAAATTTGCAAAACAAACCACATACCACATCTAGTCCGAGTCTATAAAATAAAGATTCCAATCAATTTATAATGAAACATATTCACTAGTACATAGATTAAAAGAAAAACACCTACACGTATAATCAATGCATTATTACTCTTTCTCAAATTAACTCCATCAAGAGAACTTTCAACATTTATTCGAGCTTGTTGTGCTCATTTTGACATTGAACATTAAAATCTCTCAAGTATTACGGTACGTCTTTGTTGTCAATACTATTTCCAAGGATTCAGCATTCATTATTTTCCTTACCGTGAATATGTCCTTGTCGTCAGGACTATTTAAGAGGATTCAGTATTCATTTTTTTCTCTCTTAAACAAGCAAAATTTGTTCTTGCGGTATTTGAAGCAAAGAGCAATTTGAGAAATAAAAATCCATCAAGCATATGTATAAGCATTAGTCATCCAAACTAAACACTAACTTCAACATTGCTATTTTCTTAATTCAAGTAAATAATCAGTGTCATGCATCATCTCCCTTAAAAGCAATCTCTGATCCTCATAAAAAGACTAGAATACATACAAGCTATACTAGCGACAAATATATATTTTAACAATATTGCTAGCATGCACCTGAATACAATATAGGCATATAACACAACTCTCTCTTTCTCTTTTTTATTTTATTTTTAGATTTGCTTGATAAAACCAAGAGCACAAACTCCCCCTCAAAACATGCCCAAAGGGTGAATAACTCCCAATTTTCCATGAAGAAAAGCAAAGCGAGAAGCATATAATGGTTTAGTGAAAATATCAACAAGTTGCAACTTTATATCCAAAAACTTCAACGCAACATCTCGTCTTTCAATATGATCCCTCAAAAAGTGAAAGCGAGTATCAATGTGCTTTGTGCGTGAGTGTTATATAGGATTCTTAGCAATGTTAATAGCACTTGTGTTATTGAAAAAGAGAGGAACTTTCTCAAAAGCAAGGCCATAATCTCTCAAAGTCGATATAAGCCAAAGAATCTGAGAGCACCAAGTAGCAGCAGCAACATATTTAGATTCAGCTGTTAATTGAGTAATACTAGATTGTTTCCTAGAAGACCATGCAATCAATGAAGTACCAAGAAAATAACATGTTCCACTAGCACTCTTTCTATCAGTTCTACAACCAGCAAAATCAGCATCGGAATAACCACTCAAACATATAGATGATGAAGTAGAATACCAAATTCCAAATTCAAGAGAATAATTCAAATACCTCATAATCCGCTTGACTGCTTGACGATGCGAAGAACGTGGGGAAGCTTGAAAGCAAGCACAGAAACACACAACAAACTGTATGTCTGGCCTTGAAGCAGTAAGATACAGCAAAGATCCAATCATACTTCGGTACTCCTTTTGATCAATAGCTTTACCACCTTCATCAGGATCCAACATAGTAGTAGATCCAATTGGTGTAGAAATTTGCTTGCATGTATCCATCTTCAAACGTCGTAGAAGATCCTTGGCGTATTTTGTTTGATGCACAGACGTACCTTGAGGTGTTTGCTTGATTTGCAATTTCAAAAAGTATGATAATTAACCCATCAAGGTCATCTGAAATTCCCTACGCATTATGTCAGAAAACTTCACGACCAAATTGTGAGATAAACAATACAAGATGATATCATCCACATAAATCTAAACAGAAAGTTGATTATCACCATGCTTAAGAACAAAAAGAGTTTTATCTATTTTTCCCATTCGAAATCCTTTTTAAAGCAAAAAGTTTTTAACTCTATCATACCATGTTCTAGGAGTTTGTTTCAAACCATACAAAGCTTCTGACAATTTAAAAACATGGTTGGAAAACTCAGAATTCTCAAAACCTGGTGGTTATTTAATATAAACTTTCTCCTGTATAAAGCCATTTAGAAAATCACTTTTAACATTTGTTTGATACAATTTAAAACCTTTTGAAGCAGCACAAGCGAACAAAAGTCTAATTTCCTCAATTCTAGCAATTGGAGCAAAAATTTCATCAGAATCCAAACCTTCCACCTAAGTAAAACCTTAAGCAACAAGTCTAGTTTTATTTCTCACAATCAAGCCATCCTCATTTTGTTTATTATTGAAAACCCATTTAGTTTCAATAATATTATGACCAGAAGGAGATTCAACTAAAATCCAAACTTTGTTTCTCTCAAAATTTTCAAGTTCTTTATGCATAGCATTAATCCACGATTCATCATTTAAGGTGTGAGTAATATCTTTGAGTTCAAAAGAAGCAACAAATGCAGAATTTGCATGAACATCATGAACCGTTACCTTAGATCTTGTAGTACACTCACCTAGATTACCGATGATTTGTTCCGGTGGATGTTGTCGTTGAATATGCAAAGGAGCGGTGACTTCAGAAGCTATTTCTTGTTCTGTACCTTCACTTGTCGAAGTTGTAGCCTCTGGAGGTCCATGAAAATCAGCATCGATGAAACCCGAGTTGGAACCCTCAGGCCGGTCTGACCGCACCTCCTGTGCCAGTCTGAACGACGGTGTCCAACAGGTAAAAACTCAACTGGGGTATAAGCCTTGGTCCTTTAACTTCGTCTTCAACTTAGAAGCACTACACTTCTAAAAAAGGGAAAACAGCAACTGAGTACAGCCACTGTACTCAGCAAGACACACCAACGATGCAGACGTGCAAGGGAGAACAAAGGGAGGTTTATGGCTATTTACAAAAAGCTGGTTTTAAACATTTATAATTGAAAACAGTAAAACAGTTGATTAATGAAAGCAAGATTAAATCTCAACTGAACAATGCTACACTACGTTGAACAAGCCAAACCGAACCACCTGAACTACACCCGTTCATTAAGTCAAGTTAATTAATAATGGGGCTAATCACGATGAAGCTAGTCGATCGCCCATAACCGTAGGCACGACTATTCGAATAGTTCTACTTTGGCACAAGAGGTGCACAACTGTACCCACTAGACACAATTCACCATCATGTTACCGTGCCCGGCCAGACACGCCACCATGGCAAGTGATTGTGACAATACTCTTCACATAACTCTACCTTAACCATCCACACCACGCAGAGGTATCACCCCCACCCCTAAACCGGGGTAGGCAGCCCCCCGTGCGCCATGATGAATCCGGCAGCTGATCAACCTATAAGCCCAGGCCAACCCAACTCCATCACGCCCACCCTAGCCTCAGTGCCTATGAAATGGTCGAGCTATACTACAAGTGCAGCTGTTGCCAATGCTTGCTGGTGGTAAGCACCGTAAGTCTTTCAGGGTTTCCTATGAACCGGTCCTTAATTGCCATGGGTGCGACAAGTAAAATCATGCACCCATAACCCACCATTAGGCAATACTTTAGTTGGATAGTTATGACCAATAAATCATGGCCAAATGTCTCGAGCTCGCAGCTCATCAAGATACTAAAAGTAGATAATGTGATTATCCCATTAAGTGAGCTAGTGGTATTAAGCATGGCTAAGCATATCATAATTCTAGCAAGGTCAACATAATCGACACAGGCTAGTCAAATTATCACCCAACTTTGGCAAAGTATGGATGTCAAGTAAACAAGGCACAAGTGAGCAGGTAGGTAATCACTATTTCCATATAATTATCAAAACATGCACTTTTCTAGTAAACAGTAACACATTTTGTAAACTAGGTTCAATATGCTCAAGGGGAATGTGTGAATTGCCTTGCTTCTTCAATTAATCTTCCGAACTCCTTTCCTCGTGAACGCGATCTTCTGAAATGGCGGATTTTACACGCTGGCATGCAATATGTGAAAAAACCCTAATAAAAAACAAATAAACAGTACATGGAAAGCAAACAAACATGTAGAGCTCAATTTTAGATGAATTTTGCAAGTTGAATGGCCCAATTTGGAGTTTGTATGAATTAGTTATGAATTTTAGAAGTTTTGAGCCATTTAAATGGATTTTCTGGAGATTAATACGATTTATGAAGCAATTATTGTAGGATCGAAGAACAAGAACTAAGCCAACCAGAGGGGGGGTGAATGGTTGTAGTACCCAAAAACCAAAACTTTTAGTGAAATTAAAAGTTATCCTCAAATTCGATGTAGATCGGTCTGACCGCTCTGTCCTAAAGGTCTGACCGCCCTTTATCGCCGGTTTGACCGAAGTTAATCTCTCAGTCTGACCGCCTCAAAGTCATCTTTGCCTCCTACCGTCGTCGCCGGTCTGACCGCCGCGTACCCGCCAGTCTGACCGCTTCGATGCGCCAGTCTGACCGCCGGTGTCTCACCGGTTAGACCGCCAAAACCTGTGCAAACACAAATTGAAGATCTCTCAAAGTAGATGAAAACTTTATTACTTCTTTCTGTGTTTAAAAAGTGCAACAACAGCACTCCTCACGAAAAACTCGGCTAACCTCGAAACCCTAACTAAACTTTCAACTCAAAGCTCTCAAAAACCGATACATGAAGGCCACACCCTCCCTCTCTATTTATACATGAGGTAGGCAGCCTAAAACCACGAACCAAACTCATACAAGAAGTCCTAATCCACCAAGAAAACCTTCCCGTACAAGAATCCAACTTTACATATCCCAATTTCTCCAAATTTGGACTCCTTCCAAATTCGACTCCGCATCCCATACGCACACAATATCTCCATCGTATGCCATATGGAATCATCACCAACCACGTGCATTAATCTTTAGCCTAAGCATCCCGCATGATCTCTGATCGTCTGGACATCACCTTATCTCCAAGTTGACTCCCGATCCATCACCGACAATATACTCCCGAGACGTAAAGATTACCTACACATGAATCAAACAAAGAAACCATATCCGAGCACAAGCTATCTCAAACTTAACTCATTGTTAACACACAACAGTATTACATACGCATAGTATCCATCTAGAAGCCATAAACATGAATTAGCCACGGATATCCAATAAAACAGCCCGAAACCGAAACCGACACAGAATCGGCCGGTCAGACCGCGAGATGGCCGGTCTAACCGCACACATACCGCCGGTCTGACCAGCCTTGCCTGCCTGGTCTGACCGGACCTAACAAAAATAGCAACTCCTGTTCATCATCTGAAAATTCAATCATCTCAAAAACCACTTCGCCAATAATCTCCAAATATCAAAACCAATAACCTCAGATGCCAATTGTTCATCACAATAGAAGAATCAAACACACCTTGATTTTACAATCTCCCCCTTGATGAACGCATTGGCAAACTCATCAAAAATGCTTGTTTTGGTGTTTGGAAAAATAAAAACAGAAATAAAAATTTCTCCTCCTTTGAAAGAAAAACAAGGAAAGAAAAACAGAAAAACACTTGCATTCGTTTGTCATTGTTTGTATTCTCTTCTCCCCCTTTTGACAATGATTTCATCAAGCATATGAATTATATTAAGTGAATATTCAAGAGCTTAATAATATATATAGTAATTCATGTCATGTGTTGCAACAAAAAGAAGATAAACTCTTCAATTATATAGCAAGCATAAACTAGAGTATAATCATAAACCAAAGATTTTACAATTAAGTTGAGTAAAGCAATCAAGATTCATGTATTCAAAAGATTTATAATGCAACATTGCTACAAACACATAGATTGAAAAATAAATTGATACATATAGACCTATTGCAATCATTACTCTTTCCCAAATTAACTTTATCTCAAAGCAACCAAGAGAATTTTCAGAGCTTTTTCATATTTTTGCTCATTTTTTATTTATTCCGGGTACATCCTTGTCGTCAAGACTGTTTCCAAGGATTTGGCACCCATTATTTTCTCATATCAAATACGTCCTTGTCGTCAAGACTATTTCCAAGGATTATGTATTCATTTTTTCACATAAATGTCTTTTATTCTCTTGCACAATGAGCAATTTTAAAGCTATTTGAGGAATAACAATTCAATAAAGCATATACATAAGCATTTAAAGTCCAACCTATGCATTAGTTTCAATATTGCATATTTCATTAATTCAAATATAAAATTTAAGTGTCATGCATCATCTCTCTTAAAAGCAATATCTAAGCCTTATGAAAATACTAAAATTCATACAAGCTATAAAATAGACAAATAAACCTTCAAAGTACTGCTAGCATGAACAAAAACACTATATGCATAATATCAAGCTCTCTTTCAATTTGTTTCTTTCAATTGTTGCTTGATAAAACCAAGAGCACAAAAAAAAACTCCCCCTCAAACCATGCCAAAAGGATGAATGATTCCCAACTCTCCACGAAGAAGAGCAAAATGAGATGAATCCAATGGTGTAGTGAAAATATGCGCAAGTTGTAATTTTGTATCCAAAAACATCAATTCAACATCTCCCTTTTCAACATGATCCCTCAAAAAGTGAAACCTAATATCAATGTACTTTGTGCGTGAGTGTTGTACAGGATTCTTTGCAATCTTAATAGCACTTGTATTGTCACAAAACAGAGGAACTTTTTCAACAACAAGACCATAATCTTTCAAAGTTGAAATAAGCCAAAAAATCTGAGAACAACAGCTAGGAGCAGCAACATATTCTGATTCAGCAGTTGATTGGACTATACTAGATTGTTTCCTAGAAGACCATGCAATCAATGATGCACCAAGAAAATGACATGTTCCACTAGTACTTTTCCTATCAATTCTACAGCCCGCAAAATCAGCATCAGAATATCCACTTAAACATATAGAAGATGAAGTAGAATACCAAATTCCAAATTCAAGTGTATGATTCAAATACCTCATTATTCGCTTGACCGCTTGACGATGTCAAGCACGAGCAGAAGCTTGAAAGCGTGCACACAAACACACAGCAAATTGTATGTCTGGCCTAGAAGCAATTAAATACAACAAAGATCCAATCATACTTCTATACTCCTTTTGATCCACAGCCTCACCATCTTCATCAGGATCCAACACAGCAGTAGAACCAATTGGTGTAGAGATCGGCTTACTATTCTCCATCTTGAAACGTCTCAAAAGATCCTTGGTATACTTCGTTTGATGCACAAACGTACCTTGAGGTGTACGATAACTCACCCATCATGCTCATCTCAAATTCCCTGCGCATAGTCTCAGCAAACTCCACAACCAAAGGGTGAGTAGAATAACAAAAGATGATATCATCCACATAAATCTGAACAAAAAGTTGATTATCACTATGCTTAAGAACAAAAAGCGTTTTATCAATCTTTCCCATTTGAAAACCTTTTGTAAGCAAAAAGTTTTTAAGTCTATCATACCATGCCCTAGGTGCTTGTTTCAAACCATACAAAGCTTTTGACAATTTAAAAACATGGTTGGGAAAATCAGGATTTTCAAAACCCGGTGGTTGTTTAACATAGACTTCCTCCTGTCTAAAACCATTTAAAAAGGCACTATTAACATCCATTTGATACAATTTAAAACCTTTTGAAGCAGCAAAAGCTAACAAAAGTTTAATTGCCTCAAACCTAGCAACAGGAGCAAAAGTTTCAGCAAAATCCAAACCCTCCACCCGAGTAAAACCTTGAGCCACAAGTCTAGCTTTATTTCAAACAATTAAACCATCCTCATTTTGTTTATTTTTGAAAACCCACTTGGTTCCAATAATATTATGTCCAGAAGGTGGTTTAACTAAAGTTCAAACTTTGTTTCTCTTAAAATTTTCAAGTTCTTCATGCATAGCGTTAATCCACGATTCATCAGTTAGTGCATTAGTAACATCTTTGGTCTCAAAAGAAGCAACAAATGCAGAATTTGCACAAACATCATGAGTAGTTACCTTAGACCTTGTAGTCCGCTCACCTATATTACCAATAATTTGTTCCGGCGGATGATGTCGTTGAATGTGCAAAGGTGCAGTGACTTCTGAAGTTATTTCATGTTCTGTACCCTCACTGGTCAAAGTTGTAGCCTCTGGGGGACCATCCCGATCAGCATCAACAGAACCGGAAGTCGATGACCCTGGCCGGTCTGACCGGAGGTGTGCTGGCGGTCTGACCGGCCTGGTGCCCGGTCTGACCGGCTGAGCCGACCTCATCGTCATCGTCATCGCTCTCGTCTTCAAAAATACGACCATCCTCCCCCCGAACCTGTGACAATGTACCTGTAATTTCTGGTCTAGTTCCTGGACTAGCCTCATCAAAAGTGACTTCGCAAGTCTCAACAATTTTGTTAGTCTCCAAAACAAGTACACGATAGCCACGAGAATGAGCGGGCTAACCAAGAAACATTCCATCAGTAGAACGTGCCTCAAACTTATCCAAATTTCCAAATTTCAAGACAAAACACTTGCAACCAAAAACACGCAAATGTGAAACTTTGGGTTGATGTCCAAAACGAAGCTCATAAGAAGTTTTTCCACGTTTTGATCTCAAGAAGACACGATTGGAAATGTAACATGCAATATTAATAGCTTTGGCCCAAAATTTTCTAGGAGTATGATATTCATCAAGCATTGTTCTAGCCATCTCAACTAAAGAATGATTTTTCCTTTCAACAACACCATTTTGTTGCGGAACACGAGGAGAAGAAAATTGATGTTCAAGACATTTTTCATTGCAAAATTGTTCAAAAAAAGCATTTTTAAATTCACCACCATTATCACTTCTGATTCGCTTCAAAGAACCCGGAAGTTCACAATTCAATCTAAGATACAAACTCCGAAAGTGTCCAAAAGCCTCATCCTTACTTGCCATAAAGAAAACCCAAGAATATCGAGAAAAGTCGTCAACAACAACCAACACATACCACTTTCCTCCAACGGATTGCACTCTAGCTGGACCAACAGTGTCCATGTATAAAAGCTGTCCCGGTGCATCCGTCATCACAGAAAAAATAGGAACATGTGAAGAAGCAACCATCTTAGCATGACAACACGGTGTACAAACCAAATCAAGATCTTTCTTAAGTTTAGGCAAACCACAAACAAGATCGAAACCACTTAATCTAGTGAGATGATCAGAACCAACATGTCCAAGTCTACGATGCCAAAATATCAAATCTTTGTTAAACTTAGCAACCAAACATGTTATAAAAGGTGAAACAGGATTTTCAAAATCAGCTTTAAACACTCTTCCAAAGCGAAAAATATTCAACACAGAGTCACCACAAGAATCAAATACTTTACTTCCAGTTTTCTTAAAATGAATCTCAAAATTCTCATCAACAATTTGTGAAACCGAAAGCAAATTGTATTTTAAATCCTTAACCAAAGCTACTTCTTTCAATTCAAACTTGTTATTTATCTTGACAGATCCTGTAGCAAGAACAACACTAGTAGAAGCATCACCAAAGATAATCGATTCCGTCTTGGATGCCACCTTGAGGGAGGAGAACCAATTTTTATCACCGGTCATGTGCCACGAACAACCGGAATCCACAATCCACACGTTCTCCTTCCTCGCCACCAAAGCCTACACACATGAAGATGTCGAAGCCTCAGTACTGGGGTTAAATAAAAGAAATTTAGGAATCCAGTACTGAGACACACGACCAGTAGATCCAATAGGCATATATCTACGAGCAAAAACAGTTTGAGAATTTTTAGAAAAATTCCTTCGAGGCCGGTCGGACCGAAGTACAGTAGCCGGTCTGACCGCTTCTGTACCACCGGTCTGACCGGAGCCCAGTCTGACCGACGCTCAATAGCCGGTCGGACCGGTCGCCCGTCTGACCGTGCAACCCACTGCGTTCTGACTGGGTTCCTCGAGGAAAAACCAGATTTTTGCCACTTAGATTTAGCAAAAAAAATATCTCTTTCTTTTTTTTGTTTACGTGCTAATTTGAAACAAAAACCAACAAGATGACCATCTTTGCCACAAAAGAAACACGTATACTTTTCCCTAGCATTTAATGGTTTTGAAAAATTAGTTTTAGTTTCTTTTAGTCTAGCAGAAAGTGAGGGCATAATTCCAGCAGATTTAAAAACTGTTTTCACAACATTAGGTTTTGTCAAAATGTCACCATGTTCAGTCACTTTTAAAACATTGGGTTGATTTTTGGTGAAATGATCATGAGCATCAAAACCTACACCCCTATTGTACCTAGTTACTTTAGATTGATCCAAAATCATGTTAAGTTGTTTCTTACCACTAGAAAATCTTTTCAAAGAACTTTTCAAATAGGAAACCTTTTTTTCCAAACTTACACAATTTTCACAATCTACCATAACACCTTTGTTTTTACGACATTTTAAACAAGAAAGCACTTCATCAGATTTTACAATATCTTCCATATATTCAACACGACCCACAGCATCTTTCAACCTCATCTTGTTTAGAGTACATGTTGAGCAATTCAAAATATTGTGTTGTTTTAACTTTTTAACACAAATCATGTTAAACATCGAACTAGCATAAAAAGCAACTTGATATTTTTTCAATAATTTGTTAGTTAAAAACAACTCATCTAATGTGCGTGTGTACATAGCAAATCCAAGAGTAAAAGAAGATTTCAATTTCAAATCATGAGCAACATTAATTTTTCTAATCTTTGAAATTTTATTCATTAAGATCTCACAATTTTTGCAATCATCATCATCAGGAATAAGAGATTTCAATTTAGCAATTTCAGAATTTAGAGATTCAATCATGAACTTCTTCTCACACTTCTTATTTTTTGCACTTAAAATAAGAATAGCTTCCTCAAGAGAACTCACCTCATTGTCATCATACTCTGAATCTGATTCTCCACGTGCCATGAAGCAAACACCGGAGATGTTCTGTTCCTTCTCCTTGTCTTCATCACTATCAAAATCTATGTCGCTTGATGGTTCAAAAGCAACATAGACTTGACTCAACACCTTTCTGACCACATCCTTGGATTTCTTCCCCTTGAACGTGTTGTTTGACTTGGGCTTGTCGTCCTTGGTTTTCTCTCCACCATTGTCTTCCTTCTTGCCTTTCCCAAGCTTAGGACAATGTGCACGAATATGACCAAGTGTGCCACATTCAAAGCACCGAGTTTGGCCTCCTCTTTTCTTGTACCTGACATTATTCACAGCTCGAGAAATCTTGTTAGCAACCAAAACCAAGTCCTCCTCCTCGAACAGTTCGAGTTGTTCATTGGACATGGCATTAATCAAAGCAAGAGCGGTAGAGTTCGACGAAGAAGCACCAACTTCCAAAGAAGTCGAGGGAGAAATCAAAGCACTAGACTTAGAATCTATCTTGCGAGAAAGAATATTCATCTCATGAGTTTTGAGTTTTGTGTAAAGAGAATCCAACGTCAAAGTAGACATATCAACAGACTCTTGAATAGATGTAACCTTCATCTCCCAAATAGACATATCAAGACCATTCAAAAAGTGGCCAGAAACCTTAGATTATGTGTAATTTGAATCATAAGAAGAATCAACAGATCTAAGATCACTCAAAATCTTGTTAAATCTACCAAGATAATCATCCAAAGCTTCTCCAGGTTTCGTCTCAAATTTTATGTATTCCTTTTTGAAAAGATCTTGACGAAGTTCTTTAATATTAGTAGTTCCTTGATGAAAGTTTTTCAAAGCAATCCAAATTTCATGAGCGGTTTTAAGATGTGACACACGATCAAAATCCGAACGAGAAATTCCACTCAACAAAATATTACGGGCTTTGCAATTGTTATTAAATTTAGTTTTCAAAGCTTCAGTAGAAATTTGATTAGGAATCTCATAAGGAAGAGCAACCTTTTGCCAAACATCATAATCTTGTGCCATAATGTAAGATTGCATCTTGTCACACCAATAAGCAAAATCCGAACCATCAAAAATATGCGGCTTAGTTGAAAACTTGTTAGCCATGGCTTAAAACTCTAGATCGGTAAAAATCCAAAGAAGAAAACGAGGCTCTGATACCACTTGTAGGATCGAAGAACAAGAACTAAGCCAACCAGGGAGGGGGTGAATGGTTGTAGTATCCAAAAACCAAAACTTTTAGCGGAATTAAAAGTTACCCTCAAATTCGATGTAGATCGGTCTGACCGAAGTAGATCGACCGGTCTGACCACTTTGTCCTGAAGGTCTGACCGTCCTTTATCGCCGGACTGACCGAAGTTAATCTCTCGGTCTTTGCCTCCTGCCGTCGTTGTCGGTCTGACCGCCATGTACCCGCCAGTCTGACCGCTTCGATGCGCCGGTTTGACCGCCGGTGTCTCGCTGGTTAGACCGCCGAAACCCGTGCAAACACAATTTCTCCAAATTTGGACTCCTTCCAAATTCGACTCCGCATCCCATACTCACACAATATCTCCATCGTATGCCATATGGAATCATCACCAACCACGTGCATTAATCTTTAGCCTAAGTATCTCGCATGATTTCTGATCGTCTGGACATCACCTTATTTCCAAGTTGACTCCCGATCTATCACCGGCAATACTCTCCCGAGACGTAAAGATGACCTACACATGAATCAAACAAAGAAACTATATCCGAGCACAAGCTATATCAAACTTGACTCATTGTTAGCACACAACAGTATTACATACGCATAGTATCCATCTAGAAGCCATAAACATGAATTAGCCACGGATATCCAATAAAACAACCCGAAACCGAAACCGACACAAAATCGATCGGTCAGACCACGAGCTGACCGATCTGACCGCACACATACCGCCGGTCTGATCGGCCTTGCCTGCCCGGTCTGACCGGACCGAACAAAAATAGCAACTCCTGTTCACAGTCTGAAAATTCAATCATCTCAAAAACCACTTCGCCAATAATCTCCAAATATCAAAACCAATAACCTCAGATGCCAATTGTTCATCACAATAGAAGAATCAAACACACCTTGATTTTACAATTATTAATTATTTTTACAAAGAAAAAGGCGACCGCTGACATCAGCATGGGGCGCCGGTGCCGACTCGCAGGCCCCACACATCAGCGGGTCAAGGGAGACAGGTCTACTGTGGACCAAGTCCATGGAGGCACGGGCTGGGGCACACCACGTGGCGTCCACAGTGACCCAGGGAGGGCGAGGTGCGCCGACGTGGTGCCGAGGTGGCACCGACGCGGGACGACGCCAAGGCAGCCACATGGATGGTGTAGATCGGCTCAAGACTAATCGACCAAGTGGGAATGGAGGGGCTGGCCAGCTTGCCAGCCCGACAAGGCGGCGGCGCCGGTGCATGGCCATACGTCACCGATGACGTCGACGCGATACGGGAGGCGGCGGAGAGAGGGGTGATGAGAAGGGGGAGCTCACTGAGCAGTTGACAGCGGACAGGGGAGTGACGATGGCGCTCGGGTTGGCGGCGAAATCGCCACACCGGTGATAGGCGCAGGAAGCGGAGCGGCAAAGCTAGCGACAGTGGTAGAGTAGAGCGGTGGCGGTGCTAGTGGTGGCAGAGGGCGCGAGTGGGGGAGGGCGTGGGCGGCATCCGCGTCCCACACTAGCGTAGACGAGGCGGCAAGGTGCGCGAGGAAAGTGGCGACGTGGGGTGGAGGTGGCCATGGCGTTTGGCCAAAGGAAGGAGTTAAAGATGACAAGTGGGGCCGCCGGTCCCACCTGTCGGAGAGAGGGAGAGAGGAAACCGGGGAGGGAGGCAAAGAGGACTTGGCAGGAAGGGGCGAGCAAATGGGCTGACGGCCTAAGGAGGAAGGATGGGACGGAAGGTCATGAGGGAGGAGGAATGGACTTCGACGGAGATTTTTAAAGGAAATTTTAATTCCCTTATTAATTCCACTTGTTAGTTTGCTTTAACTTTTAATATAAATTCTAAAAATGATTTATTAAGTGATTTTTAATCCTGAACGAAAATTGGGCGTGACAAATCTACCCCTCTTACAGGAATCTCGTCCCGAGATTCTAGGATGGCTAGAAAGAAAACAGGGTGTGCGTGGTGTTAAACCGGTCTACTGGTTTCTGCTGTTTCTTTCTGATCCAACTGACTAATGGATTGACCAAACCTACATAACTGAGCTGGCTGACAACATTATTGTTGTTCCGTTGATTCCCCAAAAACCACACTAACTGATTCTGCTGGATCTGACACTATTCTGAATTGCAGGCGTTCATGGAGCTTACTTTCCTTGAACTACATAGTTACCAATGGCACCTTCGGTAACCTGAGAATCCACCCTGCAGTCTAATAATTGGTAGAGCCCTCTCAAAACCTTGAGGTTGACTTTCATAAACCCATAGACTTTGAATCTTGCTCTAACTGCTTTGGACCCGAATGAGAAGCATTCCAACAAGCTGCATTATTTGCCTTTCGTCAAGACTGCAGGATTCTAAGTTGCTGCTTCTCTAAGCTAAACTGTTGACTGGCATCTCAGGTATAACACAGAACTCAACCTGCTAGTTGAGATTGGTGCAGCTCTGTCGAGGCCTTGCAACCGATTGCTTTGATTACAGCCCAATTTGTTTTACTTGGTTGAACCCAAAACAAAATGGTTACATGTTATACTAGATTTTAACATCGAACATACCTTGCCAAGGTTACATGTAGTTGAGCTTCACGTTCAGCTGTGAACAATTCAACTGTCATACTAGGGAATACCAAAATCTTATGATTTTCATGGAACCATGACCTTGAAAACTTAATACTTCATTGGTCCATTGAAATGAAGCAATGACGATGCACTTTCCTTTCAGGAAGGCTTGGAACTCAAACTTTTGGTTGACGATGGGCAGTTTTACTGAAATGTGACTCTCATTCAGCTCATGAACATGTAGACCTTAGATTTACCTTTTCATCTGCTCTAACTCTAATTGTTGATTTAGCTCATGACTGTTTTGCTTCTGGCTTGACTTCCGTGTCAACTGACTGAATGGTTTGCTTGGTTGATATCTTCAAAATAAGCATTGATCACTTAACAGATCATACCCAAAGGTTATTCCCTCAATATAACATTTCACTTCTTCGCTTCTCCTTTTCTGGTCCTTCTATGTTGATAGGCTAAAGACCCTACAGTTGCTTTCCCACAAATTTCGGAAGTTGTACAACTATCAGAAACTGACTTTGATGCAACCATGGGTTTTTGTTCCTTGATCAAAACAAGTTCACTTTCCGTCTTTGAGTAGAGATGATTCACCGAGAAGGATTTTCTGTCGCATAAACCGCTGGCTATATTTCTGGCCTGACATCTACATCCATTTGCTTTAGACATAGGTGATGGAACAATTCCTTGACGTCTTCCAAGAAACACTGAGGCGGTTCCTGGAAACTATAACGGTTGCCTTGAATTAAGGAAAATCATTCTTGATCCATATTCACACCACTAGGGTGTAGTCACCACTTACTAATCTCTTTAGGATAGGTGAGAGAGTTCTAATACTTCTTCTATGATGTTACTTTCAAATATTTCCTTACTTCTTTTGTCCTCATGAGCAACCATTTACATTTGTCTTTGAGACTCAGCTTGTTCTGACCCTTAAGAATGTCCAGGGCTTTCTTTCATCCCATAGGTTATTCCTGGACATTTCTATCAACCTTTTCATCATCATGAGCTTTTGTTCATATTGTCGTTCTGATATATCCCCATGTGGAGCGTTAATGCGGTCTAACCATTCCTACCTCTCAACAAAACAACAATGGCTCCGGAAAGAAACTCTAGGTTTCTTGTGACACTGACTGGTACACAAGTCAATCCACTTTTGGGTAAACAAGTTGAATCATATAAGAAGGAACACTATCTCACTCATTCTTTATTCCATATTCTCTTTTCATTACATAACTTCCCTACAACTTCTATGTACAAGGAGAAGTACTACAAGAGTAAACACTTGTAGATTGTTGCTGGACTTGATCGGTAGGGGTCTTGACTGGTACGACATTTGATCCTATGATTCTGACATGGTTGTCTTGTTCTTTCATTGCTTACTGGCGGGAGCCTCAACGGGAACAATGCTTTGGGTGCTGACATGCCTGGGAGAAACATCCTTGTTCTTGCTGGCTGAAGCAAGCAGAACCTTTTTGCTGTGTGTGTTGCCAACCTGCGATTTGTCACTGGACATCCGGATTGGAGCAACGTGAGGTTCATTGCTAAAGTTGATGGCAGTCTAGGGGCCTGCTGCTGGAGACAGTTGCTGCAAATGTTGTTGAAAGGCTGTTCTATCTACTTGCAGTTGGAGCGAGTTGTTGTCTTCCTGGCATTGCTTGCATTGCTGATGTTGGTTCTGTTGCCTTGGAGCGGTTGACGGTGGAACAATAGAGCCATTGCTGGTGCCCTTAATGACAATTCTTCCCGGTGGAAGCTTCATAGTCAAGTGATGATTGATACTTCCTGTCCTCCTGGTGTACTTTGGCTGGATCTAGCCACTCTGTACTGGAGCTGATGCAACTTGAGGAATAGGGGTGTTGCAAACAAAACTGCTAACTTGATGATGCTAACGCTTTGGCATTGGACAACCTTCTGAGAAATGTCTTGTTTTTCCACAGCTGAAGCAACGATGGACTAATTTCCTTGGTTTCAGAAGTGGGCATTTGTTGATGTGGTGTCCCAATTCAAGACAATTATAACAATTTCCTTCGGGTTTCTGATAACGTCCGCCTCTTGGGCATGTACACTTACAACTAGAACCGAAGCGAGTAGGGACTAATGAACCTTGTTGAGGATGCTTCTGCTGCCACAGAGGGTTTCCACTGGAGTTGAGGTTGGTGGGAGAGCAGAAGACTTGCGACTGTTGTTACCAACAGCCATGGGTTGACAAATGGGTTGTAGGGTTGTCCTTTGGTCTTCCTTGGTCTTAACTAGGACCACATTCAGCTGATAGTCCTTAGGCACATGATCTATTCTCTCACACTTGAAACATGTGACTTGTCCCATGGGGCATTCGTATGGCATGTGGGTGTCTTAACCACATAGACAGGTCTGAGAGCATATGCTAGTTGTGTGCCCAATTTCTCCGCGGCTAGTACATGCCCTGAACTCCATTTCTTTTTCACTGAAACATCAAGGATCTCTTCACTTTCATCATCGGTGGACAATGCTTCTAATCCATCCTCTCCGGGCGTGGGCGGACCGTACTGCTTGAGGTGCCGAGTTAGCTGACGTGCCCCGTGAGAGGTATTCCCTCGCAGACGCTTGGGTATCCTTGCCACATCTTCTGGACTAAATTCTGTGCCAGTGATGGTCATGCTCCTGACATCATCAATCTTCCCTACTGTTGTCCTTCTGTAACATACCACTAAAACCACTTAAGAGGCTATGTAATATTAATCGTTGGTAAATTAAAAATCTCCTCTTTTGTGTTTCATAAAATTTTCTTCCTTGGGTTTTTGGTTCTTCTATGCATATGCATTGTAGGGACTTAAGCAAAAGAACTTAATGATTGAATTATCAAAAATAATTGATAATGTTATAAAAGCTGGAAGAATTCAAGTAGATCAACCCAGGTGTGTGTAGTAACCTATAAATTTTGCTGGATTTTATCACCTTATTTACTTACTCAAACAAATCACACAATTAAAACAAAAACTGGAAAATTTCAGATTCTCTGGAGCATAATTTGGCACACTATTAAAATTCGACCAAAAATATTTTGGCTGGGAAATCTGGTCCAAAACATAGAGAAAACAGTATTTTACCATTTTTCCATTTAACTCTATACCTAAATACCTTTAGAAAATATTTTAATCGGAGGGTAAAGTTGGAATCTAGCAGCAGTTTTGGACTTTGTTTTCCAGCTCTTTCTCTCTCACACACACAGCATACACTGCCAAGTGGGCCCAAGCCATTGTGGGACCCACTTGTTAGTTGCACAAGCGTGCCCACGTCACCCTAGCACCACTACTACGCATGACACGTAGGCACCACGCGTCGGCGACGCCGAGCGCCGCTCTTTCTCCATCCCTCTGTCGACCACCATATAAAGCCATGCCGGCCGACACACATCCGCTTCCTCTCGTCACCATTCCATTTTGCGGAAAAGCCAAGGGCAATCGTCTCGGGATTTCGAGAAACAAAGGTGTCTTCTTTGGCGCCGGCGAGCTTGTCACCGCTGTTCTTCGTCACCGGGTGCGTTCCATTCTTGGCTAAACCGCGTTCCAAGCTCTCTGTTCTATGCCATTACTAACCCCTCCAAGAACCATTGATTTGGTGTAGCCCATCTCTGGGAATGGGTATTGCGTCAACTCAAGCCACCGGTGAACTCCGAGCGCCGCCGTGGGGATCAAAAACGTCGCCCGGTCTCGATAGTCCACATTCAGCCGAGCTGCTTCGCCAACATCCTCACCACCTCAAGATAGCCGAGAACCCCCAAGGAATCAGACCAAGAAACTTTGAATCGGGAGATCCCTTTTTGTCTTCCTCATCTCTGGCCGCCAACGTCATCCATCTCTTCCTTGCTCTCTGGTGAGTTTCGGGGCGATTCGGTTTGCATAGAGCTATTCCGTGCCATCACTAATCGGTGCATGTACTCCCTCTAGACAGCCTGGGACCGGAGGTGCATCGCCGACGACAACCGTCAAAACGCGCCGCCGTCGGGATTGGTCCTAGTGAACAAAACCCCGCCAGACATCGCTAGCACTTTGGTGAGCTCCTTAGACGTCTCTAGGACCACATGCATACTCGCTCGTGCATAGATGAAGCTGCAAACTCGACATGCACATGCATGCCGAGGCAAGCCACCGCTTCTCCTACTGCTGCCATCGCAATAGGTCACCATGGCTCGCAAGAAGAACCTTGATAGCATCATCTATGGGTCCTTAACCTTTTTCTCTATGGTCGCATCGTCCGAAGCCCTACCACTCGCCGCTGCGCTGCTGCTCTGCCTTGTCTAGGCTGGAGCATATAGCTGTGAACCATTAGTACTTCCAGGGACGTTTTGGCAAATTAATCAATCACTTACATGTGGGGTCATGACCTAAATGAAAATATACAAAAACCCGAATACTTTTTTGGTTAAAAACATAAGACACGTGCCAAAGGACCGCGGGATCTATTGCTAGAACTCTAGCGGCTTTAGCGCAAAAGTGTAGCCACTGACCGGTGGACCCGAGTTCGTTTAGGCTTTAGAAAATCTAGAAAAAAGGAGTAGAACATTTTCGGATGAGCGGAAAAAGGAATATAGATTTGGAAATTCATAACAAACTCATTATAGCTCTAAAAATTTCAAACTAAATTTTGTTAGGTTCACATTTTTATGCTCTATAACCTGTAAATACTCAACTTAACAGAATCTTAATGTTTTATGTCTGAAATATTTGAAACTACATAAAGGCTTTAATTAAATAGTTGCAAATTTAAAAATTTGTAACTTTTAAATGGAACTTGATAAAATAAAAATTCTTGCACTAAAAATCCAGTCATCACAGTACCTATTCACCCTAGAAACAACATTTCTTTTAGAGCATGTTAAATTTTTATGCACAACTGTAATTTGGATTTTACGTGATGTTTAGACGACAATCAAGCTTTCGTTGAGGAGGTGCATTATATAACTGAACAGGGTATGGAACAAGAACAAGGCAAGCCACCTTCATTTTTCCTTTGACCATATTGATTCTATATTTGAAGGTTTAACGTGTTAATTGCAAAGATGCATGGTTAATTTCCAAATTAAAAAGATTGGTAATCTAAATTGATGTAGCTATACCTAAAAACTTGCATGATATCCATTTGAAAAACTCCACTTAGTATTTGACACCTTTAGGGTAATATATGTACTGTTACCTCCCAATAAATTTGGTGTACATGAGCTATCGACATGCTAGCTTAGCAATGCCTAGATCAAATTAATACAATTATTATGGGCGTTCTATTATTTTAAATTTGTTTTTCAAACATCTGCAAACTGAAAGTAAACAAGTACTTATTTGTGAAGTAAAATGAGAAAAAGATTATTTAAGTCTTGGGCAGCAAGTGGTACACATATGGTATTTCGTTGTGTATTGATAAGGGGAGTGTGTGCCTAAGACATTTTAAGGACTTCACTCAATGTTAGTCACTTGTGTTTATAGTACGATCACATGTGCTATTATGGGATAGCCATAGCTTACTAAGTTGCCTATGGTTTAGTCTTGCATTATGGTAGGCCGTTGTAGTATGAATTAGTCTTAGCGATGATTCATAGGAACTACCTATTTACCTGTATGGTAGTTTAGGCGTCTAAGTCTGTCCAATACAACGATACGGTGCCTCATGGTAGGAAAGGATGTTTTCGCTGCCATGGTGTTAGGCTCAAGCGTGGGCCCGCCTCTTAACGGTTCTAGGTCATATGCCTAGGATGGAATCACACCTATTGTGCTAGTGCAAGGCTAAATCGTGAGTAATGTAACGGTTGTGTTGTGAGTAGTAAATCGGGTACTTCGGTATCACGTGGCATGTTTTACATGATTATTATTTTGCATCATGTGGGTAAAGTGTACCGGTTAGCCATGCTGACAGTTATGAGCGGCATAAGGATATGTGTTGAGTATAGATGTATGATTTAATCTTTACACTTGTTATCTTTAATTTATGTTTTTGTGAAATAATGTGGGAAATGATTTGGAATACTTGATGCTCTGGATAGCACCAAGTAGTATATAATGTATGATGATACTTTACGAATATGATGCCAAAATGATATACATATGTTTGCTGAAATTTAATTGCTCCATACTATTTAGAAAATGTTCTTGAGAAAATAAATCTTGCTTTATGCTGAAAATGAGCCAACTTGAACCATTCCTTTGATTATGCCATGCATGTATGCTAGGACTGGCGATGCTAATACATTATAATGTACTGACTCTTGCTACTGTTGTTGTATTCTGCTTTGTTTTTTTTTAAGATTCAGACACAGGTGAAGCCTTTAACGATGACGAATGCCTTGTTGGGGATAGTTCTGAGTTTCAGGATAGTTCTAACTAGGGTCTACCCTAGTCGGTTGCATAAACGGTCTTGGGTAGAATAATGCTTCCGCGGAACCACTAACTATTTGGCCGGTCGGCCATATGTATAATTATCTTAAGACTCTGTATTATCTATGAATTAGAACTACCTTGTTTGGATACCAAATGCTAGATGAAAGTGTGTTGGTAAGTTACATGAGTAAGGATTTTGATCATTGGAGATGTTGTAGAGCTCATGCAACTTGGTCAAGTCTTCTGGATGTGTAACACATCTGGTCGCCACCTTCGAGTGGTTTGACGGGCACATTCCAGGCTGAAGTTGACTAGCACGCATGAGTCCCAGCGATATCTCCTTTGCTCAATATTCGGTACTTCAAAATTTATATTGATGGTGTTACTTGTGATTCCTTTCACATTGAGGCTTGAATGGCTATTATGCGTGTATGGATCCCATTCACCAAGACTATGTGATAATCATAATTGGCATTGGAAAATATAAGTTTCGGCGTGTCCTTCTCTTAGGGTTGGACTGCGGTGTATCATAATTGTTGTTGGTGAACTGACTTGAACCTTTCTTTCCTCTTGGACACTATAACTCATCTTCCATCGGTATCCAGGCAAACACGTTCCATGGACAATTTCTTGTATAATGACCTTACTCATCATAGTCATAGCAAATGGCATGTGCTTCCCTCTAACCTGATTATGGCTTGACTGTGATAGTCTTCCGACAACTTGGTAGTATATTGGTAGGTGTCACAGATGCCAACACTGGAACATACTCGCTTTGACTTTAATTCAAATTTCGGGCTTGTATCTGAGCTTGCATCTGTTGCAGGTGGTACTGTCGCTGCATTCGCTGCATCTGGTACTGCCATTGCGTCTGCTGTATCAACGAGGCCATCATCCCCGGGTCTGATTAATCATGGCTCGAGATAGATACGGATCCTTGAGAAGCGGAGGTGGAAAGCTCATAGTGTTGCTCTGAGTTGATCCATGAAACAATTGTGGTCCTGATCCACTGTCACTGTCCCTGATGGTGAAAAGAAGGGGTTACGCTAAAGATGAGACCTTAACCCACTTGGCTACTGATCTGTTGTGAGTAGACTTTTATTGTTCAAACTGATTAAGCAAACAACCTAGTATGGTCAGATCCCCTCCCCACCATTGATGTAAACCATACACCTGCACATAGCAAACAATACATGGTCTAGCCGCTAACGATACTACTCTTACGGGAAGGATTGGGTTTGGGTGAGTTCCGGGAAGTCTCCACTCGACTTGATAACTTCGAGTCTGGTCTGACCATTTGGCTCCTTTTGCTTGAAGCTTGAGGGCTTGACTGGTCTTCGCGTGAAGCTTTCCGTTGGTCCCCTAGGTTCAACAGCTATAGAGTTGGACGGGAAAGGAGAAAAGTTTGATAAATCATTCTGTTGGTCCCCTAGGTTCAACAGCTATAGAGTTGGAGGGGAAAGGAGAAAAGTTTGATAAATCATTCTACAAAGAACTCCCGAAAGGTGAGAGGAGACATTTTTGCAAATAGAATTTTAGAAAAACATGTCCATAGGGGTTTGACCATTTGGCTCAACCTACCGTCAACCTGGCTTTGATACCACTTTGTCACCCCAAGAAATTTTAGCCAAATTTCTAGACTATTTTATGTATAAATTCCTAGCTAGGAATCAAGCTAGCATACAAATCCAAACATGAATAAAGCGTAGATACTTACATAAGAGGCACTTAGTCCTCACACCAAAAGAAAACAGCAGTAGCGAAAAAAGGGATGATCCTAACTGGGCTTCAGCTCCACTCCACAGGCAAAAATTCAATTGGGGTATAAGCCTTGGTCCTCTAACTTTGTCTTCAACTCAGAAGCACTACATTTCTCAAAAGGAGGAAATAGCAAGGCTGAGTACAACCACTGTACTCAGCAAGCCACACCAACGATGCAGTTGTGAAAGGGGGAACAAAGGGAGGTTTGTGGGTATTTACAAAAAAGCGGTTGCAAACATTTATAGTTGAAAACACTAAAACATTTGATTATTTAAGGCCAGATTAAATCTCCACTGAATAACGCTTGACCTTGTTGAACAGGTCCAACCAAACCACCTGAACTACACTAGTTCATGCAGTTAGGTTAACTAGTAATGGGGCTAATCACGGTGAAGCTGGTCAATCGCCCATAACCGCGGGCACCGCTATTCGAATAGTTTTACTCTTGCTAGAGGTGCACAACTATATCCACAAGACACAATCCACCATCATGTTACTGTGCCCAGCCAAACACGTCACCATGGTGAGTGATTGTGACAAGACTCTTTGCATAACTCTCCCCTAACCATCCACACCACGTTGAGGTTTCACCCCCACCCCTAAACCGGGGTGGACAGCCCCCGTGTGCCACAGTGATTTCAGCAGCCGATCAACCTATAAGCCCAGGCTGACCCAACTCCATCATGCCCACCCTAGCCTCGGTGTCTAGGAAAGGATCGAGCTATACTACAAGTCCAACAGTTGCCAACGTTTACTTGTGGTAAGCACGGTTAGTCTTCTAGGATTTCCTGTGAACCGGTACTTAATAGCCATGGGTGTGACAAGCAAAACCATGCACCCAAAGCCCACCATTAAGACATATTTTAGTTGGATAATTACGACCAATAAAACATGGCCAAATATCTCAAGCTCGCAACACATCAAGATACTAAAAGTAGATAATGTGATTATCCCATTAAATGAGCTAATGGTATTAAGCATAGCTAAGCATATCATAATTCTAGCAAGGTCAACATAATCGACACAAGCGAGTCAAATTATCACCCAAGTTTGACAAAGGATGGATGGCAAGTAAAGATAGCACAAGCGAGCAAATAGATAATCCCTATTCCCATATAATTAGCAAAACATGCACTTTTGTTGTAAACGAGAACACATTTCATAAAGTAGGTTCAATTGCTCAAGGGGAATGTTTGACATGCCTTGCTTCTTCAATTAATCTTTCGAATTCTTTTCCTCACGAGCGCGATCTTCCAAAACGACCGATTTTACACGCTGGCACACAAAATGAGGAAAAACACTAATAAAAACCAAATAAACAGTACATGGAAAGCAAATAAACATGTAGAGCTCAATTTTAGATGAATTTGTAAGTTGAATGGCCCAATTTGGAGTTCGTATGGATTAGTTATGAATTTTAGAAGTTTTGAGCCATTTAAATGGATTTTCTATAAATTAATATGATTTACGACGCAATTATTAATTATGTTTGCAAAGAAAAAGGCGGCCACTAACATCAGCATCAGGCGCCGGCGCCGACAAGCGGGCCCCACACATCAACGGGTCAATAGAGGCACAGGCGTGGGCGCACCATGTGGTAGCCACGGCTACCCAGGGAGGGCAAGGTGGCGCCGACGTGGCGCCGAGGTAACGCCGATGTGGGACAGTGCCAAGGTAGCCACGTGGACAGCCCAAATCGGCTCAAAACCAATCGGACACCCGGCAATGAAGGAGGCTGGCTAGCCAGCCAGCCCAACAAGCCTGCGTCGGCGACACACGGCTCGACGGCCACCAGCAACGACAGGCACGGGAGGCGGCAGAGAGAGGGGAGATGGGAAGGGGGAGTACACCAAGCGGCTGACGGCGGATGAGGGAGACGGTCGGCGACGAGGGAAGCGGCAGTGGCGCTCAGGTTGATGGCAAAATCGCCGCTCCGACGAAGGACGGGGGAAGTGGAGTGGCGGCCGAGATAGCCCAAGGAGCGGCGAATTTAGCGGTGGGGACGGCTTAGAGCGGCGGCGCCGTTACCGGTGGTAGTTCTTCGCTGGAGCACGACGGCGAGTGGCGGAGGCGGAGGGTGACGCGGGGAGCGGTGGAGGACTTGGCAAGCTCGGGAGAGAGCGGGAAACAGACAAGGGGAGCCCGAGCAACATTTTTATAGCCCAATAGGTGACGAGGAGGCCAGGGACAAGCTGGAAGGGACGGGCGAAGTGGGCGTCGGCGTCGGCGGGATGCGATTCCACTCGGTGCCGATTCCCATGGAAAAGTGGGGAAATGAGCACGGGTGGAGAAGGGCGTGGGCGGCGTCCACGTCCCACGCACGTGCGGACAATGTGGGGAGGTGCATGGGGAAAGCGGCGACATGGGGTGGAGGCGGCCATGGCGGTTGGCTGGAGGAAGAAGATGAAGATGATAGGTGGGGCCACCGGTCTCACCTGTCTAAGAGAGGGAGAGAGGAAACCGGGAAGGGAGGCAAATTGGACATGGCGGGAAGGGGTGAGCAAATGGGCCGACGGCCCATGGAGGAAGGAGGGGAGGGAAGGCTGCGAGGGAGGAAGAATGGACTTTGAGAGAGAAGGGGCCGAGCAGGGAGGGGAAGGGAGCCCGGCCCGTAGGGAGGAGGAAGGGGGTTGCGGGCAGGAGAAGAGGGCTTGGGCTGGAAGCGGCCCAAAGTGAAGGAGGGGAGATTATATTGGGGTTTTCCTTTTTTTAATTGATTAAATGAACTTTGTATTTTTATAATTACTTCTTGAGCTCCGAAAATTCATGGGAAATTTCAGAGAGGACTTTACGGCATGGAGAATATTAAAAAATATTCCCAACCATGATTTTTAAAGGAAAATTTTAATTTCCTTATTAATTTCACTTGTTAATTTACTTTAACTTTAATATAAATTCTAAAAATGACTTATTAACCGATTTTTAATCCCGAATGAAAATCAGGGCATGACACTTCTCGAGATCCCCATCAACACGATGGAGACCGAGTACCGAAGAATGATGCTACCGAGGACGCTCCCATCCCGCACCCCAGTCAAGATTCGGGCTGTAATCCTCGGAACGCATCACCGAGAAGGTAGGCCCATCAACCCCCTCCTCATGTAGATGACCACAATCTTCGCAATCTCTTGAATGGGCGTAGGCGGGAGCGACGAGATCAAGACGATGTCGACCACTGCCAAACTCGCGGAGGAAATAGAGGACGGGACAACAACGACAACTGAGAAGATCGCAACAATGACCGAGATCGTCGAGATCACCAAAGTCAATAGGGCGACAACGACCAAGGTCGACAACACCATGATGACAATCGATGACGATGAAACTCACAATCCTCGAACTTTAGGAGGGAGTGAGGACGGGGCCGTAGGTCAACGAGTCGAACCCCTGACTACGAAGATCCTTCGTCGTCATCGTCGTCAGCTAGAGGCGGTTCTCGCAGGCTACAAGGATGTTGTCCACCCTTTATACCGGGAGGCGGATGTTGGGTTTTCATACCTGCTCTACGAGAGGTGCGATGGCCAATTAAGTTCTGTCTTACTGCAGTAGAGAAGTATGACGGCAGTACTGATCCAGATGAGTTCCAGCACGTCTACTCTATAGTTCTCTACGTGGCTGGCACAGTCGACAACGTGTTGGTGAACTACTTGCCTGCAGCATTGAAAGGATCTTCTCGGTCATGGCTGGTGCACCTTCCATCTCACTCGATTTCTTCCTGGGAAGACCTGTGGCAACAGTTCGTCGCCAACTTTCAAGGAACATACAAGCGGCATGCGGTCGAGGACGATCTACATGCCTTTAAGCAGAGCTCGGGTGAATCCTTAAGGGACTATATATAGCGTTTTAACGAATGCCGGAATATGATCACCGAGATCACCGACGCTTCTGACATACGCGTGTTTATGTCAGGCGTCCGAGATCGCTACACCATTCAAGAGCTGGCGACAAGGCAAATCACTTCTGCCATGAAGCTATTCGAGGTCATCGACAGATGTGTTCACGCAGATGACGTCCTCAGGAGGAAAGATGGAAAATGCAAGGTGATCAAGGAGAAGTAATCGGCCAGGAAAGATGCACCGAAGTCCACCAAAAAGAAGAAACAAAATTGTAAAAAGGAAGGAAAACATAAGACGGAAACAGAGGTCCTTGTTGCAGAACATGCAAACCCACCCCCAAGGCGCCCAGCCCTTCAGGGTGATGAACCAGTATGACAATGATGCCTAATACACAAGACCGGCACACATACCTTGGATGAGTGCCAGGTATTACAAAATGCGTTGGCGAAATAGCTGGCCCTCGAAAAAGGAAAGCGAGTTCAAGTTGTCGAGAGGAGCACTAATAATCTCTCGTCTGACCACGAACTCGTGCTCCTAGACTTCGATCAGCATGTAACCCATATCTTCGACAGTTCTACGACGTACGCCTCTAAAAGGGAGTACAAGAAGGTATAATACGAAGTCTGCTCTACTTCATGAGAAGTTGTTGCGAAGATGAAGTGGTCCAACCAAAAGATAAAGTTCTCCAAGGCTGACCACCCGACAATGACAATCGTACCAGGCCGGTATCCGATAATAGTCAAACCCATTATTCGGAATATCATGGTTGCTTGGGTCCTCATCAAATGTGGCAGCTCTATCAATGTCCTCTTCACCAGCACCCTTGACGCAATGGGTATCCCTAGAAGCAGCTTATTCCTTCTGAGTAGCCCTTTAATGGGATCACTTTGGAATCAACATCAAAACCACTGGGGAAGATTACGCTAGCCATGACGTTTGGTCAGGTCAGCAACTTTCGTATAGAGCATATCACTTTCGACGTAGCAGAGTTTGACACTTCTTACAATGCTACCCTTAGAAGGACCGCCCTCACGAAGTTCATGGCGACATCCCACTACGTGTACCAAATTCTCAAGATGCTAGGCCCAAAAGGGATAATCACGATCCTCGGGAACACGAAAGTAGCGTTATAGTGCGACAAGAGGAGCCTCGACATGGTCGAGCATACTCCCGTGCCACCTCCACTACAGAGCCTATCCGAAAAGTGATCAAGCCCAACATGGCACCCAAGCCCGATGGCACAATAAAGATCATCCCGCTGGCCAGTAGCAACCCCAACAAGACAATCAAGATCGGGGCAACGCTCAACAGCAAATAGGAACTCGAGCTCATCACCTTCCTCCGCAAGAATGTAGACATGTTCGCTTGACAATCGTCCGACATGGCCGGAGTCCCCACGGAGGTGATCGAGCACAAATTGATAGTGCGTTCTGATGCCAAGCCAGTCAAGCAAAAGTTGCGGTGGTTCGCCCAAGATAGAAAAGAAGCCATTCTAGAAGAGCTGGACAAAGTTCTCAAGGCTGGCTTCATCAGAGAGGTCCTCCATCCAAAGTGGCTTGCTAATCCAGTGATGGTATGCAAGGCCAACGACAAGTGGAGGATGTGCATAGACTTCACCGACCTCAACAAGACATGCCGCAAGGACCACTTCCCTCTTCATCGCATTGACCAACTGGTGGATTCATGGATTCAACTGCTGGTTGTGAGGTGTTGAGTTTCCTTGACGCTTAGTCTGGTTACCACCAGATCAACATGACGAAAGAGGATGAAGAGAAGACAGCATTCAACACACCCTTCGATGTTTTCTGCTATACCAAGATGCACTTTGGATTAATCAATGCAGGCAACACATACCAGCGAGAGATCTATGGGGCCTTTGATGACGTGATCAGCAAAAACATGGAGGCATATGTCGATGATGTCATGGTCAACACAAAGTTGATCGATGACCTAAGGGAAACATTTAACAATCTTCGGTGACATTGGATCAAATTAAACCCAGAGAAGTGTACGTTTGGAGTACCGTCGGGGAAATTGCTCGGATTTCTTGTCTCTGGATGAGGTATTGAAGCAAACCCCAAGAAGATCAAAGCCATCGAGAACATGAAGTCACCAATAAGGCTAAAGGAAGTATAGAAGCTCACGGAGTGCATGGCAGCTCTAAGCCGGTTCGTGGCAAGGATGGGAGAACGAGGTCATCCTTTCTTTGCTTTACTCAAAAAGCAGGATAGATTTGAGTGGACATAGGATGCCAAAAACACGTTTATCGCGCTTAAGCGGTACTTGTCTAACCCTCCTGTACTTATTGCCTCACAGCCAATGGAAGAACTATTTCTCTATATTGCTGCCACACCTTACTCCGTTGGCACTGTGATGTCGTCGAGAGGGACAAAGTACAATATTCTGTCAGTGAGGCCCTCCATGATGCCAAAACCCAATATCCTCAAATCCAGAAGCTACTCTACGCTGTGGGCTTGACATCATGGAAGCTGCACCACTCAAAGTCGTCTCTTCTTTCCCCCTAGGCGAGGTGGTCAGGAACAAAAATGTCATAGGACGCATTGCCAAGTGGGTCGTTGAGTTCAGCCAAATTGATATCCACTTCATCCCACGTACAGTCATCAAGTCTTAGGCTCTCGCTAACTGCATTGCCGACTAGACCGTTCCCAAGAATGCCTCAGCCGGTCAGACAAATAATGAGACATGGACCATGGCTTTCGATGGGCCATTCAACAGCCAAGGAGCAGGGGCAGGATTCATTCTGACATCTCCTACCAGAGATCAGTTTAGACACGCAATACACCTCAATTTTTAAGCAACAAACAACACCGTAGAGTACGAGGGATTACTCGTCGGGTTACGAGCAGCCGTGGCACTTGGAGTGAAGCGATTGATTGTGAAAGGGGACTCATTGGTCACCAACCAAGTGTAGAAGGACCACAAATGCTCAAACCCCGAGGTGAACAATTACCTTGTTGAAGTCAGGAAGCTGGAGCGAAAGTTTGATGGTTTAGAGGTGCGCCATGTCTACCGCAAAGACAAGACCGATGGCGACAACCTAGCCTAACGTGCGTCCAGAAGAGAACCTGTCGAACCAAGAACATTTTTAGACGTCCTAGCAAAACCTTCAGTTTACATCACTAACGACGAAGGCACCTTAGCCAGTGCCGAGAATTGCTAGGGGGCTACTGCAGAGGTCAACAACGTCATGGCAGACATCAAGATCACTGAATACTAGCGTATTCCGCTCATCAACTTCTTGGATGCCGACACACTTTCCCGTCAGGCAAAAGCTTACTATATGATCAGCAATGATCTATAGAAAAAAGCCTCGAATGGAGTTCTACTCAAGTGTGTCTCTCGAGAGGACAGCACGGATTTGCTACTTGACATTCATGCAGGAATCTGCAGGTCTCACTCCGACGGGCACACTCTGGTCGAAAAAGCCTTTCGAAAAGGATTTTTCAACCCAACAGCTCTTCAAGACGCTTGCGATTTGGTACAACGGTGTGAAGCTTGGCAGTTCCACAACAAAAAACACCAAAGAATCGGCCCAAGTGCTCCAGACCATCCCTCTCACCTAGCCATTCTCGTGCTGGGGGCTTGACATCCTCGGACCGCTTCCCTAAGGACAAGGCGGCAACAAGTTCTTGTTCTTGGCTATCGATAAATTTACCATGTGAATTGAGGCAGAGACAACAAGAGAAATCAAAACCGAACACACCATCAAGTTCATGAAAAGGGATATTCTGCCGATACGGACTTCCACACCGGATCTTGATGGACAATGGCTCCCAGTTCACCAGCGGTGCCTTTTAAGACTACTACATCAAATTCAGAGTGAAAATTTGCTTCGCCATAATCTCCCATCCTCAGAGTAACGGACAGGTCGAGCAGGCAAACAGCATCGTGCTCTAGGGGATCAAAACACGTGTGTACGATAGGCTCATGGCCTATGACACACGCTGGGTTAATGAACTCCCTTCTATCTTCTGGGTCGTTCGTACTACCCCGACAACCTCCACCAAAGAGACTCCCTTCTTTCTTGTGTATGGTTCTGAGGCCATACTTCCTTCGGAGCTGCGACATCGATCTACACGAGTCAAGAGGTATTCAGGTGAGGAACAGGAGGAGCGGTGAGCAGACGATGTCAACCTTTTAGAGGAGCATCAAGTACGTGTTGCCGTTCGAGCAGCCATGTACCAACAGTCCCTACGTCGCTATTACGAAAAGCATGTTCGTGCTCGTACACTCACCATCGGTCATTACGTCCTCTGACAAGTTTAGAATCAGGCAGGGCGAAATAAGCACTAACCAAAATGGGAGGGACCATACACGGTGGTCGAAGTCTCAAGGCCAGACGCGTTCAAGATCACAGACAACGAAGGCCGCGAGTTGGCAAATTTTTGGAACATTGACCAACTATGTAAATTTTATGTATAGGACCGATGTATCGAGGTCTATAAGTTCAGTTTAATAATATATAGTATTTAGATTTCATATCTTTCAAAGTGTTTTGCTCGGTGACCTCTGTTCTAATATCGCCTTGTCTCGAAGTCAGTCCTAATGTCCTCTTATGCTAGTCTGGCAAGCTTCGGGATCCCATGGATCTTGGTTGTGGACGCCTAGCACTGTGAAAGTTTGTTAGGCCATGTATGGTCAAACGACCATGTTAGAGTACCCACTTGAGCATATTAACCAAGCCACGTAACTAAGAATTGGTTTTCCCGACTTCACGGCTGGGGGCTAGGAATCCGCTACTTCAGCATGGTTTGTTATAAGATTTAAGATGTTTTTGTGGAAAACGATTTTTCCATAAAACCAGCTGGGGGCTAGGGAGAGTACCATACTCTATCGGTTTAGTGCAGCTCTCACGAGAGTACTCGTACACTATTTCTTTATAATTGCTTAGACATAGATTTTAATTCTTACATAAGCAAAATTATAAAATGTCCTAACATTTACATCAAGTGTCTTTCAGGAAACTAAATTACCAACACGGCCACTGCCAGTTCATCGTGGAGAAGATGTCATCGGCCAGCAGAGCAAGAAATTGCATGAGGTGGTCGATCTCATCTAGCCTCATCCAAGAATGGGTGAAACCGTCCCGGAGAAACCCTATGTTCATCTGCGGACAACCATCTCGGATACAGGCAAGGATGTGGCCACCTGCATACCGATACGCTTCTCGGTCCTAGCCAGTTGGTTGCATGCACAGCTGTATAAGTGGTAGACAACAACCTTCGAGATAGGCGTCAATCAAGACTTCCCTACCTCAGAGTGTCTCCACCTCTTGTTCCTTTCGGGCAGCATCAACCATCTTTTCGAGCTCCGCCTTCTCGAACTTAGCCCTCCAGTACTCGGCACAGTGTTATCTCTCTTCTAAATTGTTCTCGAGGCCTACATACGACATTGATCTTGATTAGCTCCCTTTGTGTGCATAGGGCAAAAGCTACAAAGATTAATTTTCATACCTTGGTTTTGCTCGAGAAGAGAGTTAAGTTAGAGTCCCAGTGGATCCAACGTGCTATCTGGGTTAATGACGATCAAGGCTTGGTCGTTGATGCTCGGAGTCGAGGAAGCGTGAGGTCAAGGGATTGTGGCGCTATGATCACGAGGATGTCCTCCTTGCTGGACAATCTCGTCTTCAATACATCTACAAATCATCACGATAGTGCCAAAAACTTAAGTGCAATAAAAAGAGATATTGTTCTCGAAAAGGACAACGGGCCTAGCGATTGTTTTTAAGATTACAACTTAAAGAGGGAGCAGCAATTTACTATTCAAAAAACGGAATGACACTCTCCCCGGCTCCACAAGCTCCGACATCACATCCTCGTGTGTCGCATCGGCTCTGCCTTTCTCCAACGCCTCCTCCAAGTTGATCTCAGGGTATGTGAGCTTGAGGCATGCGAGGACGTGACATGCGTCAGTCTTAAGACTGGTGCACTTCTCCTCGGCGACCTGCTCGGCGTGCTTGGTAGACGTGCTCTCCAGCTTGCCAATGAGGGTGCCCAAAGACACCTAGACCGTTGTCTCGTCAGGAAAATCAGGACCCTTCTCGTGAATGCCTAAGCTACGGGCCACCGTGTCGAGCCGTCCGTAGTTGTCCTAGAGGCCTTGTCGGAATGACGCGAGGTTCTCCTGGGTTTCCTCCATCCTCTTCTCCCATCCTTGTCGCTTCTTCTCATGGTCGGCAAATATGTCCTTGAATTTCTTCAAGTCCCTTTGTGCCTCCACCAGTTGTGTTTCCAGCTAGGCGACACGGTCGTCCGTGGTCGAAGCAGCCTTTCCGAGCCGCTCAACCTCGGCGAGAATGTTGCATGTGCCGAACTACAGGAGGTGGCCGTCCTTGAACAGTCTATCAATCGTCGAAGGCGACATGATAGCGGTTGAGGCGCTAGGCAAAGGGGGAGGTGGTGCTGGCGAAGCGACCACGACGACGAGAGGAGTGGAGCTCGTATCTATGCGACCGGTGCTTTAAGCGAAGGGTGCGGGAGAGGGGCTGCATCAAGAAAAAGCATCTGTTACAGAAAACAATATGAGAATGGGGATTACGAGATAAGATGAAACTGTCACTTACTTAGGCTTCTACCTCTTCAGGAGCATTCCTTTCCCCCAGAATAAGGGCTTGGCACCGAAAGTGGTTTGCAAGATGTGTGAGTTAGGACCGAGGAGCTCCTTGAGATGATTCACAAATCACAAGGGGTATAACTAACCTCGGAGCCACTTGTCTGTACATGTGTCCCCACTCCGGACGACTTTGTCAGGGCCGTCCACCTCCTCTTGGAGGACTTGGTTCCACTGCCGCTTGAGGCGCTCACAGCCACTGCTTGCTCCGTGGTCGCCTTGTCCTTTAGAGAGGCTTTGACCAGGTGATCAGCAAGCGGACCGATGACGTCCGTCAGAGGCAGGGCCTACAAAACTTAAATTACTACTTCGGATATTGATGTCTAAGGGAGGAATAATAGCTGAGGTCACTTACATTGATGGCAGCGTCCTTGTTTGAGAACGGGAGGTCGCACACCGGCGTGAGGAGCTTCTCGGGGTCCGGCGACATGTCAACCAGCATGTGGCCTACTCGCGTGGCCACAGTGTTGTTGTCAAGATTTGCGAGCAAGATATTATAATTAGTACCCGAGATCTAGTCATTGGGCGAGTCGAGGTCAGGAGGGTTACGCGAACGTATACCCCAAACTGAGAATCGTGTTTCATCATGCTCCCCCGAGTACTCGTATGAAGGGTGTCCACGGACTTCCAGGTGCTGAATCCGACGACATATGAGGTTTTCAGTGACTTCATACCCCGACAACCCTTGTTTTAAGAGGTCGTCGATTTTATCTACAAATATTTTGGGAGAGGGTGTCAAGGAAGGTCTCGATGTCCACGAAGGAGTGCGCTCAGGCTTCTCATTCGGGACGGTGAGGCTGGCGGGGCGATCTTCCACATGGAGATAGAACCATTTTGACCTTCATGATCCTCGAGAGGAGTGGCAGTTGAAGGGGACATACTCCGCCTTCATTCCATCTCGGAGGCGAAAGCCGACTCAACCGGAGATTGTACAAGCCTTCATCCACCTAAGCTCATACAGATATCTAAACAAATCTAGGAAGGGTGGTACCCCAAGGTACGCCTCGCAAAGATGCATGAAGATACTACAAAAAGCAATGGAATTGGAGTTGAGGTGGAGAAGATGGGGGCCATCGAAGTCCTAGAGCAGAAGAAGGAATTCGGAAGAAGGGGGTAAAAAACTGCATTGTACAAAATCTTCAAGACAAACTACTTGCCCTAATGCGGGGTTAGGACTAGTACGTCCTTCTGAGAGATATAGGATTTTCCTCCTAGGGATCCTTCGACCTGCAGTTTCTTCATCTCGTTTGTGTCGACGTTGGATTTTCCCAAATCCATGCGATTGGCTTGAGGATGAAGAAGAAAGGTGGGTTTAGGGTTCTTCGGCTGATGGAGGGAGCACAAAGTTAGGGAGCGCAGGAAGATGAAGAATCACTTGTGCAAACGAAATCCAAATGAATCTCAAGACTGGAATTGATAGGTCACATCCGGCGGTTTGTATTTTGAGGAAGAAAAAGAAATTGCTACCACAATTTTCTCGGTTTGTTTGTGGTAGCTTTTTAGACTTCAATTCAAATTCACAAGTGGACCATTGCTCTTCGATGGTGTTGTCGCATGCTTTCTACCTTCTCGATGTCTCGAGCACGGTCAGGTGAGCACGACATCATTTGTTCAAGGACTTCGACTCGAGAACACTATGAGTTCATTTGATTTGATGTCGGGGCTACTGCCAGCGTAATGGATAGGGTCCCTTAAGGGTTAAGGAATATCCTAGCGGTCATGAAGTATACGGATATGGCATATCCTTAAGTATACGGGGAGGTTACCTCAATATTAAGGAATTTGGCCAATACGCAGGGAAACTATCTCCCGAATAGAAGGTGTTAGAGTCCTATTCGAAAGAGATACAAACTCTGTGGTCTTGTATGCCAAAAATACTCTCCGAGATCTACTTGGAGGCCAAGGCAGTTTACGGTAAAAATACAAGACCCTCTAGGGGTACGGGATCATCGAATCATAGCGCAAGCCACCGCCATAGCAGAAGCAATCCGAAGGATTTCGAAGACAACTCACCGGTTGGATCTTGTCAAGCCGTTCTTGACAAGGATCTCATCGGTACTTGATACTTTCTATTGTTCTCTATTGTAATCTTTGTGGTTCTCATCATAATCCCATATAAACTAGATTAGGGCTACTACCTTGCGAGGGGCCAGAACTAGTATAATCCTTATCTTCTGTGTGCTTGATGTCATTTCTTATAAATCCTTGTTCCAACATACCCCAATACCCTCAGGATATGGTCTACGGGTATAACCCATTGACAGGTTGGAGTACCAAAAAATCCAAAACATTCACGAAATAAAAGGTTACCCTCGTTGTTGATGTAGATCGGTCTGACCGGAGAAGATGCGCTGGTCTGACTGCTCTAATGCCTTCGGTCTAACCGCCCAATGTCGCCTGTCGCTATCGGTCTGACCACCACTATAGATTCATCGGTCTAATCGGTGCGATGCCGCCGATCGAACCGTTGGTGTCCCATCGGTGTGAGTGCCGAAAACCCAAGCAAAAACAAATCGAAGATCTCTCAAAGTAGATTGAACTTTATTACTTCTATTCGTGTTTACAAAGTACAACAACTGCACTCCTCTCAACAATCTCGACAAAACTCGAACCCTAAATTTTCTCCCAACTCAACTCTAACAAAATCGATACCAGGAGGCCTGAATCCCCCTCTCTATACCCGAGGTAGGCAGCCTAAAGCCACGAAGCCAATTTGTACAAGAAGTCCTAATGCCCTAGGAAATCTTTTCGTTGAAGAAACAAACTTTATAAACTCCAATCATACCATATTTTGACTCCATCCCAATTTAAGTCCTTATCCTATACGCACACAATATATCCATCGTATGCGATACGGAATCTCCATCAACCACGTGCATTGATCTTTAGCCTACGTATCCCGCATGATATCCTAATCATCCGGACGTTACCTCTAAGTTGACTCCCGATCCATCATTGGCAACGCTCTCCTGAGGCATCAAGACTCACCTACACATGAATAAAAACGAAATCATATCCGAGCACAAATTCTCTCCAACTTGACTCAACATTAACACACAACAGTATCACATACGTATAGAAATCATCTGAAAGTCATAAACATGAATTAATCACGAGTATCCAAATAAACAACCCGAAACCAAAACTGACATAGAGTCGACTGATCAAACCATCGGGCCGACCAGTCTGACCGTTCGCACAACGCTGGTCTGACAGGCCCAGTCCTGTTGGTCTGACCGCAACCATCAGACAAAATCCCTATTCAATGTCAATCACTATTCACAATATTTGTTCGATCTGACCGATACACAAACTTCGATCTGATCGGCTCCAAAACCACTTCGCCAATAATCTCCAAATATCAAATAATAATTGTTCATCACAAAATAATAATCAAACACACTGTGATTTTACATTTTCCACATCCAATTAGGTGTACAAACCAATTAGAACTCTAAAATCTCAGTCCTTAGCAAGAAAATCCAAGAACCGACACATCAAACTCGAAGTCGGACTCCGTCGGTTTAATTGGCCATATGCCGTTGCTCAGATCGGACCCTTGTCATTGGTCCGACCGGCATGATGGTTGCGGTCATACCGGCCTCGCGTGACAAGTCTGGATTCTTTCCAAATTTAGGCATGGTTTCTTATTCTTACTCTATGAGTCAAATTTGGGTATTAACACCTTGAAATGAAACACCAGTTCGCCATGGAGGCTAAAAATCCTCACATTAATTGAAGAAAAAGAAAGAGAAGAGTTCGAGTAAGTATACATTTAGAAGTAGTTTAAATTCAAAATAAAAAGTAAAAAATATTAAAAGAAGAGTCCTGTAAAACACAATTAGAGATTAATTATCAATGATTGGGCTTATAGTTTAATTCGTTGAAACGTACCGCTCATCACGGTACCGTCCATGATTGAAACGCACCGCTACATAACGATTGGGTCTATTGTTTAATTATCTCAATAGTCTTTCAAGTGGGAATAAAAAATAAAGACTATTGAAAAAAAAAGCATCAACGAGGTCCAATTTTTAAAGGTCTCAAGACGGATGAATAAAAGCCGTGATAGATTGAGCAAGCAAACAAAAGATAACAAAGGAGTAAGGAGTTGCAACCAGTATGACTTTTAAAAACTATAAAATTAGAAACTGGGGATGGTAAGGGTTGGTCCTAAAACAACGAGATATCTATTTAACAAAATTAAGTGAAATCATATGTAAAAAAACAGATAATTTTATATTGGTGTTAGCCGTGTAACTACGCAGGCCACCCAGCTAGCTAAAATTGAAAAGAGTTTTGGTCCTAATCTATTAAGAGAAGTAAAAAACAAAATAAGCCACCAGCAAGTTTACTTTGGACATCTGAAATCACTACGTTAATATAAAAGATAAAAATATTTGTATTGTTATATCATGGTTCTTCAAAATTATAATTGATTATTTATATAGCGAAGTATAATTGGATCGGTGCAAACGGCTTTGTTCAGCAGCCATGCTTCCCAACTCACCTCTTTTGTTTTCCACGTGCATGCTTCTCAAATTGCTAAACGTTGCGTTTTTGCAAATATTTTCTATAGCAAAGTAATTTTAAAATCATATTAATCCATTTTTTTAGAAAAATAGCTAATACTTAATTAATAATGCGCTAATGAGTCACTCTGTTTTAAGTGCGTGAGATATTAGTTTCCAAATCCAATTATTTTACTTTGAAAATGTGTATCAAGCCTAAATCTATTTTTAAAATCTAGCTAGCTTCGCCTAGTACATAGAAACTTAACCTTCACGTTCGCTCTCACGGTCTAAAATTTTTTTATAGTAATCGGAGGAAAAAATAGAGTTCATATAAAAAATACAATTTAAAAATAGTAGAAATTCAGAATTGAAAAAAGAATATTGGTAGAAAATACTAGAGTCCATACATGTAGAAATACAATAAGAAAATAAAAAAAAATTAAAGTAGAGCTTAGGGGCCATATAGAAATACAATTTAAAAATAATAAAAATTTGAAATTCAGAAAAAAAAATTGAAAGAAGAGACTAGAGACCGTATAGTAATACAGTTTAGAATAACGAAAATTCAGAATTAATAAAATAACGAATATTGAATAAATATTCTAGAGTCCATAGAGGAATACAATTTATAAATAACTGAAGTCAGAAATTAAAAAAAGAAATATTAGAAAAAGAGTTTAGAGTTCATATAGAAATACAATTTATAAATAACAAAAATTCAAAATTGTAAAAAGAAATATTGAAAAAGAAGTCTAGAGTCCATATAGAAATACAATTTAGAAATAACTAAATTTCAAAATTTAAAAATAATAAATATTGGAAGAATTGTTTAGAGTCCATATAAAAACAAAATTTTTAAATAACGAAAATTAAAAATTAAAAAATAAAGACTTCTAGAAGAGGAGTCTTGAGTCCATTTAAAAATAACTAAAGTTTGAATGAAAACATAATTAATAACTATCACGTATATATAATACAATATGAATATCACGTATAGGTTATTTTGGTCATGTTTTAAAATTCTATGGTCATTTTAATATATTTTAATAATAAAATATAAAAATATGTATGCTATTATGTGAGAAAAATATAATGATGTTGGTCATGTAATCTGTGTGGGCCACCATGCTAGTTGAAATAAAAAAGATATAGCATTTATTTTATTTGCAAGCTTTATTGATAAAACGTAACCGTGCCTAATACTTCTTCTGTTTTATATTATAAGTCGTTTGACTTTTTTTTTCGTCAATCTTTTTTACATTTGATTAAATTTGAATAAAAATATACTAACACTTTTAATACAAAACAAACATATTATCAAAATATATTCACTGTTAAATTTAATGAAACTAATTTGATGTAATAGGTATTATTAGTTATATCTGTAAATTTGATCAAACATGATAAAAAAAGTCAAATGACTTATAATATAAAATCGTTGGAGTAATTAAAAAGCATAACTTTAATGTATTGGCCATTTGGTGGTGGCCTGGTGGAGACATGGTCGCACACGCACGTACGACTCCAACTGTAGGGGACAAATTGCAAGACACCCATATCTACGCCAACCACAAAGTCATCCAAGAGTATAATGTAAAGGCGACGGTAGGCGCTAGCTTGAAAAGCACATACCATCAGCATCCAGTAAGATTGTGAATCTATCGCCCGTACGCCATTTCTACTTTTCAATGAGTGTCCCTACTAATGAACTCTGAAAGGGGTGTCTATGATTGAAACCTACGAATATACTGTAATGGAGATTAATTCCAACCTCTCTTGTGCACGGTAGGCGCAGTCTGCATTTCAGTCTGCTGTTTGCGTGTTTGCATTTTCGGTCTGGAGCACATCTTTCCTGTCACGTTAATTCCCATTATACGCCCTTGACTAGCTGTAGGCGCAATCAACATCAAGTTTACTTTTATCAAGAAGGTCACATCGATCAGGCACTGCGCCTGAGGTGAGCAATGGTTCTTCATTCGATCAAAACCATTCGAGGAACAAATCAATCAATTGGTCTCCGCATTATATACATACGCACGTACGTACACTAAGCTAGATAGCTAGCTAAAAGCAGCAAATTTTGCTGCATGAACCGGCAAGAATGGAAGAATCCTATGAGCAAGAAGCCCGGGACCCCACCGGCCACCGGGCAGCTGAAGCAGAGTCTACCCGCCCGGTGATTAATCAGTTTCCGGCCGGAACTCCCATGTTTGCATTTCCGGTCTACACAACCACGCTCCAACCAATGCTAGCCTGCCAGTGCGCGTGCATGCATCCTCTGGTGCCCCGGCCGAGCGGCCGGGCAGCTGCTGCAGCACCGTGCACCGGAAGCGGCAGCCACCAACGACGACGGCCGGGTAAGTGGTTGGTCGCCTCATCGATCGGACGGTCAGGCAGTCAGCGCGGCGAGGAGGGCCTCAAAGTCGGCCTCATGGCAGGGAAGCGTGATGGCGGCGTCGTGCTCGAAGCCGAACTCCTCCTCGGCCTTCCGAAGCAGCAGCAGGAAGTCCGGGTGCTCCAGGCAGGCGATGGGCACCACGTACCGGCACCGGCTCTCGCCGACGTAGACCGGGAAGTGGCCCCTCGGCACCGCGCCCTGCTGCTGCTGCCTCCTCCCAAGGCTCGAGCACCTCCTCAGGATCTGCTTCAGGTTGGCCGCCGGCGCGATCTTCTTTGCCATCACAGCTACCAAATTCCACTGGATCAATCAGCTAGTTTATTTCTGTGTGTGTGTGTGTGTGTGTGTGTGTGTTTCTGTTGCTGCTGCAAAGCAATGCAGTGAAGCTATTGTGCTCTGGAGGAAGAAGAGCTCGGAGAGTTCGTGGTGGAGATGGCCGGTGTGCAGCGGGCGGTGTGGCTGGGTATTTATGGGGGAGGTGAGGGAAGAGGAGGTGCAAGTGCACATGGTAGGGCAAGATGAGGGGGGCAGGACCACGGGGGTGATGGGGTCGTGTGTTTTGGTGGAAGAGGGAAAAAGAAAGTTAAGCTTGGATGCCATCTCAAAACCTAGGGTAGCTGTACGTTCTTCCAGACAAGCTGGGGCCTCCTCATCTCTTCATATCTCTCTCTCTCTGCCCTCCATTTTTTTTTTCTCTTTAGAGTTTGGGTTCAGAAAAAGTTTAAGGAGATTCACCAAATAGTTACTCGATTGATGACTCCAGATTTGCTTATTAATGCAAGCTATATAGCTAAGCTACGCTAGCTCCTTGATTGATATCATGATTCCACAGAATGACTGGGCCGGGGGTGTACATGTGCATATATCCCCCTCCTGCGGCTATCTAGATGGCGAGTGCGGCTAACGTGATGTGAGCGGTTCCGTCCATTTTGACGTTCTGATTGAAACCGATGTCGTCGTCCCAGAAACAGAGGATGGGAATAAATTTATGGACACCGCTAGTCATCTTTGTCAAAAGAAAACATGTTGTATGATTCTCGGTTTCTTCATGTTGGTTTTAGTTTTTATCATGCTTGTGACAGTTGATCTCTACTAAAAGTGAAACAATCACTACTTTTCTGTGCGGTCAAAAAGGGTTTTTCCGTGCGGAGGTCTTGTCCATCTGCACCCAAGGTTCTGGAAAGATAAATATTTTGGCGTGCGGACGACCCAACCACACGGGAAAATCCATCTTCCCGTGCGGTCGTGTTAAGAGGACCGTACCGGATAATAGATTATCCCGTGCGAGCGTCTTAAACCGACCACACGGGATAATCGATTATCCCGTGCGATCGTGTTAAGTGGACCGCACGGGTTAATCGATTATCCCGTGCGGCCTATTTATACCAAGCAACGTATTTTGCTCTTGCCATTTCTCGATTTAAGGCATAACCAACCAAAAATTGCATCTACATTTTCGCATATAAATTCACATCTCACAAATTTCACATCACACAATCACACAATTTCACAATCTCACATCTCACATCTCACATCTCATAATTTTCACAATTTGTCATCTCACAAATTGAACAATTAAAAAAAAAGAATACTTACCGGCGACGACGGTGGTGTGGAGGACTTGAAGGCAGCGGCGTCGAGGAGGCCAACGGTAGGGAGGTGACGACGATGGCGTGGAGGAGGCTGGGGCATCGAGGAGGACTTGGAGGCCAGCGGCGGCGGCGTGGAGGACTTGGAGGTGAGGGGGAGGAGGAGGCCGGCGGCAGGGAGGCGACGGCGACAGTGTGGAGGATGCGGGGGCGTCGGGGAGAAGGAGGCGGCTGTCAGTGAGGAGGAGAGGAGGCAGCCGCGATCGATGAGGAGGCGGCGGCGGTTGGCGAGGAGGCAGCGGTGGAAGATTTTGGCAGCCTGGTGATGGGCTTAGAAAATTTCTCCGAGACTTAGAAATTTTCCGAGCCCACCCATACCTTATATAGAGGGCGGCCATCGCGTGCGGGTGGCTTAGGCCGACAGCACGCAAAAATATCTTTTCGTGCGGGCGACTTCAGATACCCGCACGGAAATACGATCTTTGCGAGCGAGCGACTTAAGAGGATCGCACGGGATAATAGATTATCGCGTGCGGTCGTGTTAAGACGCCCGCATGGAATAATAGATTATCCCGTGCGGGCAATGACCGGGCCCCGATGAACCGGTTTTTTCAGGCGGCGTCACTTATGGCCCATCTGGAATTTACCGAAGGCCTCATACAGAAAAAGTTTTTCTGTAGCAGTGAAAGTATGCAATTACTCCCGATGACTGCTATATATAAGCATCCGGACTGATATCTTGACATAGTTGCTAAGAGACGTACCGCATGAGCTAATGATTCTGTAGTGTTTGGGGATAGACTGTCAGCCCAGGCGCAAGATGCGAGCTAACATACTTATCAGTTTCAACGCAAGCATTGAGTGGGAGAAAATGTTGTGCCGCAGAATTTCCGGTCATGGCATGTGGCATCCATGACTCCCTGCACAGAGAGTCTCCTTTTCATTTTCCAAAAGCGAAATGGACAAGATCCCCGGTATATACTACAAAATGATTTGGCTTTTGCATTTTCAAATAACCTATATATGGCTTGCTTAAAGTTCAAACAACGCTCTTATATACCCACATCACATAAATGGAAATATAAGATGTACCAGTAGATACACTACTACAAAAAATTCTCATAGGGACCGGCCTTATAGGTCGGCGCTCATTTAAAACCGACACCTATAGACCTTTTTTTACTTTCGTTACGATAAAAAATAAAAAACCGGCACCTTTAAGAAAGTATAGGTGCCGGTTCATTAGCTAAAACCGACACCTTTATTATAGGTACCGGTTTCTTTAAAAAACCGGCACCTATAATATATTATCATTACTGGACAACTGATCTTTGGTCGGAATCAGAAAAACCGGAATAGTCCCGGTTCGAATATGAACCGAGGCTAAAGATCAACTTTAGTCCCCATTAAAAAAGGCAACGGGTCGCGATGATCTTTAGTCCCGCTTGGTAACACCAACCGGGACTAAAGATCATCTTTAGTCCCGGTTCACACAATCACCGGCCCTGTTAGGCCGGTGTCAGGGGGGCAGGGATTTTTAGTCCTGGTTGGTGTAATCAACCGGGACTAAAGATCCTCACTTTAGTCCCGGTTGGTAACACAGACCGGGACTAAAGATAATTTAGATCTATAGTCCCGGTTAGTGTTATTAACCGACCTTTTTATACTTCTTCTTCCTCCTCCAGCCCGAGCCATTGCTGCCAAGAGGAGGAGGAAGAAGGGAAGTGCTGCCAAAATTTTTGATAAATTTGTTTTGGTGATAATATACAAATTGAAGAGATCGAAAAGGTTAGCAAATCCATTCTCTAATAATGTATGCTTAGCATATTGCATTTATAGCTTTGTTTCTATAAAATATTTTCTCCATAAAGGTTTATGCAAAATGATGAGAGAGAAAATATGTTAGGCAAAATTAGGTTGATTTTGAAATTAGAAAATTTGGATAATGATGTGAGGCAAAATATGTTAGGCAAAATTAGAATATTTTCTCCATTCTCTTTTCTAGAAATTAGTTTCACTTTGAATAACGATGTTTTAAATTTTTGTATGATTATTTAATTAGTTTCAAGAATGTGGATTTCGTTAGTAACATTGGACTATTTGATGTCTAGATGGATCGAATATGGATGTACATCGCGGACCGACGGTCGAAAGAGTTTATTGAAGACGTGCATTATTTTTTGAAGGTGGCCAATGCTAACAAGTACAAGGGTTTCATGTGTTGTCCATGCAAAAAGTGTAGTAACCGAAAGGAGTATTCATCATTAAGAACTATTCATGCGCACTTGTTTGAGTCTGGATTCATGCCTGGATATAATTGTTGGACCTCGCACGGAGAGCTAGGGGTTACAATGAAAGAAGATGAAGTAGAAGACGAGAATATTCCGGACTGGGCTCATCAATACGGTGGATTTGAAGAAAATCCGGAAGGCGAGGCGGACGGAGCTGTTCAAGATAACGACGCTGTAGATGATCTAGGTCAAATGTTGCGGGACGTAAAGGATGGCTGCGAAAGTGAGAAGGAGGTCCAAAAATTGGACCGTATGTTAACGGACCACAAAACTTCGTTGTACCCAGGTTGCGAACAGGGGCACAACAATTGGGAACGACGCTAGAATTCTTGCAATGGAAGGCAAAAATTGGTGTGAGTGACAAGGCATTTGGCGAGTTATTGAAACTCGTCAAGAACATTCTTCCGGAGGGAAACGAGTTGCCCGAAACAACGTACGAAACTAAGAAGGTGGTATGCCCTCTAGGACTAGAAGTACATAAGATACACGCATGTCCGAACGATTGTATCCTCTATCGCGGTGAGGAGTACGAAAACCTAGAAGCATGCCCGGTTTGTAAAGCACTACGATACAAGATTAGACGAGATGATCCAGGTGATGTTGACGGACAGCCTTCGAAGAAGAGAGTTCCTGCTAAGGTGATGTGTTATTTCCCTATAATACCACGGCTCAAGCGTTTGTTCAGGAACAAAGAGCATGCTAGCATGATGCGCTGGCACGCAGAAGAACGTCAACAAGACGGGATGCTGAGACACCCCGCCGACGGGTCACAGTGGCGAAACATCGACAGAACATTTTCAGACTTTGGAGAGGATGCCCGAAACGTAAGGTTCGGTTTAAGTACAGATGGCATGAATCCATTTGGAGAGATAAGCAGCGGCCATAGCACTTGGCCTGTTACCATGTGTATTTACAATCTTCCCCCTTGGCTATGCATGAAGCGAAAGTACATCATGATGCCAATTATCATTCAAGGCCCAAAGCAACCTAGTAACGACATTGATGTGTACCTAAGACCATTGGTTGAGGATCTGCTTCTGCTGTGGAACAAAGAAGGTGTCTCCGTGTGGGACGAGGACAAACAGGAGCAATTTAACCTGCGAGCGTTGTTGTTCGTGACCATTAACGATTGGCCTGCACTTAGCAACCTATCCGAACAGTCAAACAAGGCGTACAAGGCTTGCCCCATTGCATGGATGAAACTGAAAGTACCTATCTGAAACACTGCAGGAAGGTTGTTTACATGGGCCATCGTCGATTCCTTGTTGCAACCCATCCTGTACAGAAAAAAGGCAAGCATTTCGAACAGAAGGCAGACCATCGTACTAAGCCTAAACATCGCAACGGAAAAACCGTGTTTGCTGTGGTGAAAGATCTGAAAGTAGTATTTGGAAAGGGACCTGACAGCCAACCTATAGAGAGCGAAGATGGTCACGCGGCGATGTGGAAGAAGAAGTCTATTTTTTGGGGGTTACCCTATTAGGAAGTCTTAGACGTCCGGCACGCGATCGACGTGATGCACCTCACTAAGAACCTTTGCGTCAACCTGTTAGGCTTCCTAGGTGTATATGGGAAGTCGAAAGATACACTTGAAGCACGTAATGATCTCAAGCATATGCAACAACGCGAGGACCTTCACCCGGAACCAAAGGATAAAGGAAGCCATTACCTGAGTCCTGCAAGCTACACCCTGAGCAAGGAAGAGAAGGAAAGTATGTTTGAATGCCTGGAGAGCATCAAGGTACCGTCTGGATACTCCTCGAACATAAAGAGAATAATAAGCATGAAGGAAAAAAAATTTACAAACCTAAAGTCTCATGACTGTCACGTGTTGATGACACAACTGCTTCCTGTTATAATTCGTGGTATCCTTCCTGATAATGTCCGGGGAACAATAACAAAGCTATGTGCTTTCATGAACGCAATTTAACAACCCTTCAAGAGGACGTGGTCCAATGTCACGTCGGCTTTGAGATGATCTTTCCACCATCATTCTTCAATATAATGACGCATCTTCTATGTCACCTTGTGAAAAAGATCAGTATTCTCGGTCCTGTGTACCTACACAACATGTTTCCTTTCGAGAGGTACATGGGCGTTCTAAAGAAATACGTTCGTAACTGTTCTCGTCCGGAAGCAAGCATCGCCAAGGGTTATGAAACAGAGGAGGTCATTGAGTTCTGCGTAGAATTTATTGAAGATCTTCGTCCAATCGGGGTACCCGAATCAAGCCATGAGGGGAGACTACGGGGAAAGAGGACTCTTGGAAGAAAAGCAATAATGACCATGGACAACGATTTATTCCGTAAAGCACATTTCACGGTTTTGCAACAATCTTCGTTGGTGGCTCCTTACATCATGGAGAACCTGGCGATTGTTCGGTCGAAAAACATCGGCAAGTCTGATGCATGGATTACACGCCATCACATCGATACTTTCCCTGTTTGGCTACGACAACGTCTAATAGGTGCAGAAACCATTGACCGACAACTAGCCTTCTTGGCGAGGGGGCCTTCTTGCTCGATATCGACATTCCAAGGATATGAAATCAATGGGTATACATTTTACACAAGAGCCCAAGACAGAAAGAGCACAAACCAGAACTCTACTATTCGTATCAATGCCATGAGATACGATGGTGCAACTAGCACGTATTATGGTGTCATCGAGGACATATGGGAACTAGACTACGGACCCCTGAAGGTACCTCTGTTTCGATGCTAATGGGTTAGGCTCACCGGTGGAGGCGTAACGATTGATGACAGTGGGATGACAACGATTGACCTAAGCAAGGTTGGATACTCAGACGAACCTTTCGTCCTAGCCAATGATGTCACACAGGTTTTCTACGTGAAGGACATGTCTAGCAAACCAAAGAAGGGTAAAGGACCCGACGAGCCAAAGCGCCACGTGGTTCTCCCAAGCAAAAGAAAAATTGTCGAAGTCGAGGATAAGACTAACGAAGATTATGATCAATTCGACGGGCAACCTCCGTTCGCGGTGACGGTTGACCCGAGCTTCCTCCTTTCAAAGGAGGACACCCCTTACTCACGCAACGATCATAGCGAAGGAACATTAGTGAGGAGAAAGTACGTGAGAAAAACTGTGACATAGGTTGTTGTATGGACAATGCAAATTATTTATAATGTATTGAAGGCCATGCAATGTTTGTGTTTTTTATTACTACAATTATGTAAGGAAAACTGTGACATAGGTTGTTGTATGGACGACGCAAATTATTTATAATGTATTGAAGGCCATGTAATGTTTGTGTTTTTTAGTAGTACATTTATATTGTAATATCAATTTTGAACTATTTAAATAGGTAATATAGTATTAGATAGTAATATCAATTATTGGAATGTAATATCAAATTGAAACGTCATATGTTATTTATATGTGATTATTTATATTTAATAATAATTTAAAACTATTTAAATAGGTAATATGGTATTAGATATTTTAATACTATTCAAAAAGTATTTAAATTGGTCTATATGTGATTATTTATATTTAATAATAATTTAAAACTATTTAAATAGGTAATATGGTATTAGATATTTTAATACTATTCAAATAGTATTTAAATTGGTCAAATTTTACTTATATATAATTATTGGAATGTAATATCAAATTGAAACTATTAAAATAGGTCATATGTTATTTATATGTGATTATTTATATTTAATAATAATTTAAAACTATTTAAATAGGTAATATGGTATTAGAGTTTTAATACTATTCAAATAGTATTTAAATTGGTCAAATTTTAATTATATATCATTATTGGAATGTAATATCAAATTGAAACTATTAAAATAGGTCATATGTTATTTATATGTGCACTGTTTCAATCTTTAATCCCGGTTGTTAAACATAGCCGGGACAAAAAGATAATTTGGCCGCAGCGGGAAAACATCTTTAGTCCTGGTTGGTGGCAGCAACCAGGACTAAACATATCTTTAGTCCCGGGTGGTGGTATAAACCGGGACTAAAGATGTTATCTTTAGTCCCAGTTGTCATCTTTAGTCCCGGTTTATACCACCACCCGGGACTAAAGATCCCGACTATAAATAGCTGGGCGCATCGCCTTCTCCGGATCCACACTTAGCCGTTTCTCATTCTCTCTCAACTCTCAGCGCGCACGTCCTCCGTCTTTGTCGCCGCTGTCGTCTTTGTTGTCTCCGCCGCCGTACATCGTCGCCGTCCGCACCACGCCTCCCGGCCGAGGTTTGCGCCGATCTCCATCTTTTCTTCCGTCCGTTTTCAAGAATGCCACGTACCGCACCGCCGTTGCCGCGTCGTCCGCACCGCCGTCGCCATGAATGGCACGTACCCGTGCCACCGCCGCTGCCGGCGGCCCGTGTCACCACGGCCGCCGTCACCATGAATGCCACGTACCCGCGCCACCGGCTGCGTCACCACGGCCGCCGCCACAATACGGCCGCGCCACCAGCACGGCCGCGCCACGAACGACCTAACGATAGAACGAATGTGAATGGACGTGAACGAACGTGAACGAACGAACGACATGCAGACCGAACGAGCGAATGACCGACCGAACGAGCGAATGAACGAACGAGCGAACGAGCGAACGACTGAGCGAACGACCGAACGACCGAGCGAACGAACGAACGAACGAGCGAATGAACCTATGCACGAACGAGCAAACGAGCGAACGAATGACTGAACGAGCGAACGACTGACCGACCGAGCGAACGAGCGAACGAGCGAACGAACGACTGAACGAGCGAACGACCGACCGAACGAGCGAACGAACAAGCAAATGAACGAATGAACAAGCGAACGAGCGAACGAACGAACGAACAACTGAACAAGCGAATGAGCGAACGACCGAGCGAACGACCGAACGACCGACCGAACGAACGAACGAATGAGCGAACGAACCTGTGCACGAAGGAGCAAACGAGCAAACGAACGACTGAACGAGCGAACGACCGAACGAACGAACGAACGAACGAACGAATGAACGAGCGAACAAACCTATGCACGAATGAACGAGCAACCGATGGAACGAACGAGGGACCGAACGAACGAACGAGCGACCGAACGAACAAACGAACGAATGATGGTACTGGTTCGCTCGAAGTTCGCTCGTTCCAAGGAGGTACTGGTTCAAGATACTGGCTGAACACAAGCACTCGGTCTTTCATGACTAAACAGAAACGGAGAATTTTCAAAACAAATTTTGTCTTGACTCCTATGAATGGGAAGTCAAGACAAAATTTGTTATGAAAATTATCCGTTTGTAGCCATGAAAGAGCGAGGTGTTGTGTTCACCCAATATCTTGAATCACTATCTCTGTCTTTATTCATTCATATGTATGTATGGAACGATTACCTCTGAAAGTTTATATTTAATAATGATTAAAATTAAAATTTTCTTTGTCTTTTCTATATGATTAAAATAGTTATGTTTGCGAATTTGAATATAATATTGCACATCTTTGTACATTTTCTAATAGTGTTTTAATTTTTTGTCTATTTTTTTTTCTAATAGGTGCTGACCCCCGTCGTCGCTTAGGCTTAAGTGGCCCCAATAACTCCAAGCAAAATTAAGGCAAGTTTCATGAATTCCTTCATGTGTGTGTATATATATATATGACATATGCACGTAGGTTGCATGTATAACAATGAATTAACTGGTCATTGTACGTATTTCTCAATAATGTCATTATATGTAAAACAATATACTGTTAGTTGATGTGCACCTCGTAATGTTACAAACAGATGGCAGATCGTGATGTTGAACAGATCATTATGGACGAGATCGCAGAGGGCAACAGCCAATATTGGGCGGATGAGGAGCCAGAGGACCCCAACCAATACCTCAACGAGGAGGGAAACGAGGGCACAAACCAACAGGAAAGTGAAAGGGAACCGGCCGTTGGAGAGAAGAGGGCACGCGGACAACGGGGTGCCGCAAGGAAGCTAGAGGGCAGGCATATTATTACTGAAGTGGCTCCAGACGGCGAACCAGTTGCCCCGGTCGGTATACTACGTAAGTTTGTTGGACACAGTGGTTGGGTCGTGAGGGATCACGTGCCTATTAGCATAGTGCACTGGCGTCAAACAAGAACAGCAGAGGATGATGAAAGTTATCTGCCAGATACGGAGAAAGCAATGCTGTGGACCACCATGCTCGAGACCTTCACGGTCCCTGAGGCAAGAATGGACGATGAAGAAAATGGCTGAACAGTTCCAGAAGTACAAGTCAGCTCTATACAAGAAATACGTCGTGAAGGGTCTGACACCTGATTTCGACAAGTTAACGAAGCTGAGGGATAATTGGGATGTGTTTGTTGCATACAGGACCTCCGAGCACGGGCAAATGCAAATAGCAAAGAACAAAACCAATGCCGCTAAGAAGCAGTACCATCACCGGCTAGGGTCAGGTGGCTATAAGAAGGCAATCCCCAAGTGGGATGAACTAGAAGCCAGGTTGATTGGAAAGGGTATTGAGCCGGCCACAACGAACTGGCCTGAACGTTCAAGAAATTGGTACTATGCTCATGGTGGAAAGCTCGATCCCACTGATGGCTTCTTTGTATTCGGCGATGCGATCCGCGAAGCAGCTAGCCGACTCACGGAAGTAGTGGAGGCGTCTGCTCAGGGAACATTCCATCCTGACAGAGAGAAGGACGAGCTTACGCTCGCACTACAGTATCCCGAGCATCCAGGAAGAACACGGGGAAAAGGCGTGGTTGCATGGAAATACGGATTTCAAGAGGACAGCCACACTTACAAGAGTTGGATGAGGAGCAAGAGGGATACCGAGGACAAATTAAGATATCTCGAGGAGAGGGTCGCCCTGCAGGAAATACGGAAGCAAGAGGAGGTCGAACGACGGGTGGACCAACGCCTTGCGGAACGAAAGAGCGGGCAGACGGTGTAGCTGTATGCCCCTCCAATCATGGTGAGCCCCTCGGGCAATCGTAGCAACTGTTCTTCTACAGGGCAGGCAGGAGAACAGGGCATGGAAGGTGCAGCAGGGCAAGCTCAGGAGAACCCATCGTACCCCGTAGATGAAATCACGCGGCGGACACCTTGTGAGCTGCACATTCCCTTCAAGAACATATCACTCAAGGTATGCTCTTAGTTTTATGATATATGTCTTGTAAATTGCATAACCGGTGGTGCATGCATCTGTTAATTACTAAGTAATCTTGACTCTCGTGAAGGTGGCGTTGGGCATGGCCATACCAGTCGACCCTTCGGGGACATATCATTGCAGACCGATTCTACCTGGGTACTCAAAGGTCGAGGTTGAATTGGTGGAACGAGGGTTCGACGATCTCGAGCTGGACATTCCCGGAGGAGACGGGGAGATGAAACTAGGAGACACAGCCCACGCTATTATACTATGGTGCAAGCGGCACATCGTGTTTCCCAGGCGAGCAATGGCGTCTTCTCCTCCGTCTCCTCCGCCTGCACCCTCTCCTCCGCCTGCACCGGCTCCTCCGCCTGCACCTTCTCCTCCGCCTGCACTAGCTCCTCCACCGCAGTCTCCTTCGCCTGCAACCTCTCCGTCGCCTACACCGGCTCCTCCACCGCAGTCTCCTCCGCCTGCAACCTCTTCTTCGCCTGCACCAGCTCCTCCGCCTGCACCGTCACCGTCTGCTCTGCCTTCACGGCCTAAAAAGTCGTGCCCACTTTGTCCCGCGCCGTCAAAGTCCACACCACCAAGAAAGAAGCCAAGACTTGACGAGCCAAAACTCCCCGCTCTCAAGAAAAGGGCTTACGACCGCACTCTCGAGGAGAATGAGGAGGTCGTACGAGCAGAAGTGAAGGCGTTCTTCGAGGCACGAAAACCACCAAAAAAGATTCCAATAGATCCGGCTGCTAAGAAGTTCTTCCAGAAGATGAGCGAACCGGTCAAGAGGGCTGTACTTTCCGATTATGACCGGTCGGTGACGAAGTCGTACAAGAAACAAAGAGCAAAGGCCAAAGAAGTGCCTCAGCTCGGAAAGCAGCGGAAACAATCGGTTGAGCCGTTGCTATCACCCGGTGAAGAGGAGTTGAGGCAATGGATGAAAGAGACGGGTCTGAGCAGGGTGCAACTGGTGGGAGACACACTGATAACCATGGCGACAGAAGTCGACTTGAAATACAAATTTAAAGTCGGTGAACCGCTTGTCAAGCCTGGTGTGGTGAACATTCTCTCAACACAAATGCATCGATTCCATCAATGGTATATGGAACGTTCATCCAGAGGTAGAATAATGTTTGGAGCGAGGATAAGAAACACAGACTACTACCAAGGAGATGATGTTCTGTGGATCAACTTCGAGAATGTGTTCGATGTATACCAGCTAGACGCTCTCGACGTCTCCATTCTCAACTGCTGGGTTTTGTAAGTATCGTTTTAGCTAACTTTATTTTGTTCCTTAGCTTCTTCTATGTACCATTCCCTGGTTAGAATGTGACGATAAGACTGATGCAAATTCATTTATCTTTTGTAGAATAGAGATTCAATCGTGCCGTAGGCAGGGGATTTTCAATATTGGATTCATGGACCCCCGCAAAGTCAATGACGTAATGATACGGGACTTTGAGAAAGATACAGAAGACAATATTGTTCATTTCCTAGTGCAGCAGCATTACAAGACTTACATACTATTGCCCTACAACACAGAGTGAGTTTTAACTGTCTTTCAAATTTGTACCAACTTTCTCCCCGTACTCATACAGTCACATATATATCGTCTGACGCAATTTGCAGATTTCACTGAGTCCTTTTCCTCTTCGACCTTGAACTTTGCAAAGTCCATGTCTATGACTCAATGGATAAACCAGAGTCTACTTTCACCAAGGTGTTTGAAGTGATAGATAGGTAATGCCATCTATTCAACTGTCATTAATTATGAACACTGCTATTGGTACTATGCAGATCTCCGGTATTTAATCATAGCTTCCAACTGTATATAGGGCATGGGCAAAGTTCCGTACATTGGTCTGCGGGGTTTGGAAAGAAAAACTTGGTAGGAGATTTAATTTTCCGGTGAGTACATGCTCCAAAACATATTTAATCATTCATTGTTTCTAGAAAAAATTAGTACATTAAATCTCTCGTCGTTTCTCCTTAAGTATACAAAACAGGAGATGGGGAATAACTTGTGTGGCTACTACGTCTGCGAATATACTCACGCACTTGTACAGCAAATCAACAGTGACAGGGATCTGGAAGTACGTAAAAATTATTCATACATTATGTCCCGATTTCTTATTGACTTCATATACTTATATCTCAATTTTTCATATACTTATATCTCAATTTTTTTTCAAATGATAGATTATTTACATGAGGGAAAATCTATCCAGCGAAGAATTTATCAAGGTTGTTCAAGAACAACTGGTGGGATTTATCAATGAACAAATAATTGATCTCACGAGAGAATTCTACTACGATGGAAGAGCTATTGATCATCCTCCCCATGGATAATATGTCTTAGCTTTCTTCGTAATATACAATAGAACATTATAATTAACGAAAGATTGTAATATATGTACATATTCAGATGTGTATTCATGTACTTATGTGTGTGAGCTGTATATTTCGGTAATATAAGTATATATTTACTTGAGTGCTTATATGTAGGATATATATATATATATATATATATATATATATATATATATATATATATATATATATATATATATATATATGTATATGTATATATATGTAAAACATGTATTTATACATATATATATATGCATATTGCATAATATATATATATAAATACATATATTACATATATACGCATAGTATATATACATATATATTATGCATATATATGTATTTATACAGATATATGCATAATATATAAACAAGCAGCTGGCAGAACCAGCAAATGTTTATTTTTTTTAAAAAATATCATTAGTCCCGGTTATTTCACCAGGGACTAAAGATAGGCATCTTTAGTCCTGGATTCGTAGTCCCGGTTGTATAACCGGGACTACAGGGGGTTACGAACCGGGGTTAAAAACCCCTTCTCCACTAGTGTAATGGTACCGGTTAATTAAAAAACCGACAGCTATAATATATTATAGGTACTGGTTTTTTTAAAAAACCGGCAACTATACAAAACCGAGCTGAGCTGACGAGCGAGCCGAGCGCCGGCTTATCCTCTCTCGCTAGTCTTTTCTAGATCTCTCGCCTGCCTTTCTCTCAGTCTCTCGCCTCTCTCAGTCTCTCTCGCGCTCGCCTCTCTCTCAGTCTGTCTCTCGCCTCTCTCTGACTCTCTCTCTCTCGGATCCGGTGGGGTGACGACCCGGTGATGGCCCGGCGGAGGCGGCGTCCGCGGCAGAGGCGGCAGCGGTGGGAGGGGAGGCTGCAGCGGAGGGATGGGAGGCCACGGCGGGCTCCGCTGATGGAGGCGACGGCACCCGCACCCTCCCCTCCGCCAGATCCGGCGAGAGAGGAGGCGGCGCACCTCGACAACGGCACCGGCGACGGCCGTGCCCTCCCCTCCGCCAGATCCGGCGGGAGGGGGGCGGCGGGCTCGCCTCTCTCTTTCTCTCTCTCTTGCCTCTCTCTGACTCTCTCTCTCTCGCCTCTCTCTGATTCTCTCTCTTTCTCGTCTCTCTCTGACTCTCTCTCAGATCCGGCCGGGCGACGGCCCGGTGATGGCCCGGCGGAGGCGGCAGCGGTGGGAGGGGAGGTGGCGGGACGGAAGGTCGTGGCAGCCTCTGGTGATGGCGGCGACGGCTCCCATGCCCTTCCCTCCACCAGATCCGGCGGGAGGGGGGTGGCGGGATGGGAGGCCGCGGTGGCCTCCGATGATGGCGGCGACGGTGCCCGCGCCCTCCCCTCCGCCAGATCCGGCGGGAGAAGAGGTGGCGCACCTCGGCGGCGCCGGCCGCGTAGTCCTCCCCATGCGGCGACGGTAGCAGGGGTGATGAGGTCGGCTCGATTCGAGCCGGCTCTCTTTTTTTTTGCTCGAGCAAAGGTAAAGGTGCCAGTTCTATTTTCTACATAGGTGTCGGTTGCGGTATTGGTGCCGACCAATAGGTGCCGGTTGGAAAACCGGTACCTATAGCCGGTTCCCAACCGGCACCTATGATGGTTTCTATACTAGTGATAGGAGTACTATGCACAAAAGAGTTGACTCTGATTAATTATGACCGTCTTTTAGAGGATCTCTGTTGATTTTGGTCAAACCGCATTTGCTACTCTGTTTTTCTTTCAAGCACGGGGATGAACATTGCACGCCATTTTCATAAATTAATAAGAAAATAGTTACTCTCTGTTTCAGATTATAAATCATTTTGATTTTGGTCAAAGTCAAACTGCTTCAAATTTGACCGAATTTAAAGGAAAAACATATATTCAACATATGACAAATATAATATGAAATTATATTCAACTATAAATTTAATAAAACTAATTTAATATTATAGATATTAATACATTTGTGTACCAACTTGATCAAACTTGAAGTAGTTTGACTTTAACCAAAGTCAAAACGACTTATAACACTGCTAGAAAAACGATATTTACTACTAGTTTAAAACACCCTTTAATATCGATTGTGATCTTTAGTACCGGTTGAAAAAACCGGTATTAAAGATGCATACTAAATAAAGAAATATGTGAAATGTGAGATTTGAACTCAAGATCTCTCACCTTAGCTCTTACACATGTTACCATCTCAGCTACTACACAATCTGACTTAGATAGAGATATTTTCTTTTTGAACTAAGTCTGAAGACATCTTTAGTACTGGTTGGTAACATCAACCGGGACTAAAGATCATTCCGCATTAGTCTTGGTTGGTGTTACCAATCAATACCATCTTTAGTATCGGTTGATAACACCAATCGAGACTAAAGATGCTTTTAGTGACTTGGCCTTTTAGAACCGGTACTAAAAAAACATCTTTAGTATCGGTTCATAATCTAGTCAAAATATTTATGTTTTTAAATATCATGATAAAAGATCAGTTTACCAGTAGTGTAATCTAAAACGGAGGTAGTACATCGATGGCAAGCAATAGTCTACTGTAAATACATGTACCATGCATTCATAGATGGATTTGTCGTTAATTGACACGTAGATCTACAAAGTCGATCTGTACGCTTAGAATCAATTTGCTACGCCAGCAGTTGGTCCCGCAACTTGTGTGCTAGTTTCATTTGCTGGTCTTACATTGCACCAACTTAATTAATTAGAAGACTTTGCCAAGCTAAAACTCAGATCTCTATTCGCCATGAATGCTTAGGTTCTTTGATTATCCGTCAGTAGTAATGTTTCGATTGGAGAACCCTGCAGATCGAGAGGTAGATTTCTTATCATCTGAAGAGTCAGTACTGTTGGCAAAGTCTTCAGTTGTTGTGTCCTGCTACCTAGTTACGTACAAGTATACGTACATCACGTACACGCCTGTAGCTCGTTGCTAGAGAGAGAGAGTAGCAAACTTATATGTGATGCGGGTACAAGAGAGTGGTACTATCATGTGCGGCCTGGGAAAGTTGCTGTCTGCTGCTGTTGCATATATGCAGCCGTGCATGTGACTGGCGTTGAGGACCCTATCGCAAGGGCCGCCGGTTGGTGATCGCCCACAGAGTCACAGGCGCTCTCCTCGCTGCCGTTCATTTCCGGTTTCCCGTTTCCGCAGGGGTACATTTGCTGGCCCATGCATTGCATGCGCGGGGCACGGCCATGTGTTCCTCCGCAATCATCATTGGCACTGCCGCTCGGTTACATTTACATTTACACCCGGCGTTTCCACCACCGTCCACACACGCAGCAACGCTCGCTATCTACCTACTGCTAGGTGGTGGTAAATTGGTAATGTCCCATGCATTCAGACTAAGAGGGTGTTTGTTTGAGGGACTTATTTATTTTTTTAGTCCATGTCATATCAAATATACGGACATTAATTTGAAGTATTAAATATAGGCTAATTACAAAACTAATTACGTAGCTAAAGGCTAATTCACGAGATGAACCTATTAAGCCTAATTAATCCATAATTAGCACATGTTTATTGTAGCATCATATAGGCTAATCATGGATTAATTAGGCTCAATAGATTCGTCTCGCGAATTAGTCCAGGGTTATGAAATGGGTTTTATTTTTAGTCTATATTTAATACTCCAAATTAGTATCCGTATATCCGATGTGACAGAGACTACAAAAATAAGTCTCTCTTCCAAACAGGCCCTAATTCTTTGCATGCATGTATGAGTCAGAAAAATATCTCGATATAATTGGAATAGGCCGGTCCAGTGGCGTAGCGAGGTTGGAAGGCCCGGGAGCAAAAGAGTGGACCAGGTCTCTTGGCTACTTGCCTGCCTAGTGGCTGCCGGCCTGTTTCACGCGCATGCATGCAGCCCATGCATTCATGTCACTCAGTACTTGGTTAACACAGTACACTAGTATCACACCCCAGACATATGTAGGTCCTGCAGATATAACAAATATAAATTTATAGGTCATGCAAAAATAAGTGTAATTGTAATGCATTGTACGTGGTGGAAAGTCCCCAAAGAGGCAGCTACCGTCTAGAAGGTTGCATGATATATTGATATGAACCATCTAGTTAGTTTTATTTTTTTAAAAAAAAACATCTAGTTTTCTCTCATACCAGCAGATTGAGCATGCATGACGACGTTCAGCTTCTAGAGGAAGAACAAATAATGCGTTCATGGAGGCTTGGGGACCTACTTGATTTCCAAGAGTATCCTAGACAGAGCTGGGCTTCGGCGGCCCCATCCCAATAAAATGTAAGGCCCATACCCAACACAAATACAACGCCAATAGAAATAAGTCTACCTGTCATCCCTCATCTTTAAGTTGAGTTTACACTATAAAAAAACCTTAATAGGAAACATCCTTATAGTTGCCGGTACATAAAAACCAGCATATATGAGGCTTTGCTCGCCTTTCCAACATCTGATGTGGATCTACATATAAACCGGCACATATAATCCCTTATGTGTGACTATTTATTAAAAATACTAGCACCAATAATATCTAAGTCAGTTTTTTAATAAGCCGGCTCATATGAGAGAGTTATAGGTGTCGGGTTTTTTAAAAACTGGCAACCCTGACATAGTCGAGCTGACGACCGATCGAGCTAGCCCAATTTTTTATATATGGATGGCTTTGCCTCTAGAGTCCAGCCTATCTATCTCACTCTCTCTCTCAGCCTCTCCGCCTATCTCTCTTGCTCATTGCCACCGCCCCTCATCTCCGTCGCCACCCCTCCTCCTCCCCATTGCCCCCACTGCCCCTCATCTCCGCCATAGCCGTCGCCCCTCCTCCTCTCCGCCAGGTTTGTCACCACGAGCACAGGGTGGTCGGATCCACCACCGTGAGCTCGGGGATGGCTGGATCCACCGCCGCGAGCTCGGTGGTGGCCCGCTCGACGATGACGGTGGCTCCCTCAATTGTCCCCGACATGGATGCTCGAGGGTGGCTCCCTCGATGAGTGGGGGTGCCCTCCCCTCATGCGGCGCTCAATAGAGGACATCACCCACTACGACCAGCGGCAGCGACGACGTCCTCTCCTTCAACGTCCTCCTTTTTGTGTTCTTGGATTTTGTTGTTTATATGTTGATAATGATTCTATTCTTGAATTAATGTTGATTCTGTACTGCTCTTTGTTTGTTGATCGATCTCAGGTGTGATCGAATCAAGCTAGCTTTTTTTAGATTCGTGGAACCTCAAAGGTGTTGGTTCCTAAACAAACACTGTCGATTCCTCACCATCAGTGCCGCTTGCGAGGTGTTGGTTGGAGAATCCAACAGCTATACGGGGTTCCCAACCATCACCCGTTAGACGTTTTTGTAGTAGTGTTTTTAGATAAATGAAATCATCACCCCAAATCTTGGTATAACCGTCCAAGTCGGGTCCCATGACAGTATGGATGGTTGGTTTTACTGACGTGGCATTCCAGTCAGAAAAAGAAAATAAAAAACATGTGGGGCCGCATGTAACAGGTTGTGACGTAATTTGTCTTATGGTTAATTTTTGTTTGGACGTGGCAGATTATTTAGAATAGGTGTCATATTTGTCTGAGTGGTTAAAAAGTGTTGGATATGTGTAATGCATAGGTCCCGTGTGCTAGCTATAGTACTGATTTATTGGATGCGGACCGATATAGCTGATTGTATCGTAGTTTGTGCTTGAGCTGATTGCATATATATGCAGATGTATATATAGTTTTTGTGCAAGCTATATGGGAGCTTTCCAGGACGTGGTCATTATCCTTAATTGGGTGATTAGGTGGCAAGGAAATCCTTCGTTGCTTATGCAGATGGAAATTCTGTGCCGCATGGAACGAGCCAAAGCGTCTTCACCGAGCCAGAGGAGAATTTCAGACGGGCTGCTGTGATGGGAGGATCCACTGCTTGTGCGGCTGCGATGGGATTCGCTCGACCTAGCCGCGCGAGCAGTGCCATTGTGTCACGTCTACGTGGAGGGCTGGAGTGCAGCGACCGATCTAAGCCGCATGCGATATGTTTGCTTTAAAAGATAAAGATTTTGTTAAATCGAGTTGTTTCCTATTTTGTTAAACCGTCGCGTTGTATGGGACCGAGTAGGTAGGTCAAACGACCAAGGCAACCATGTGCACAATCCTAAAAAAAAACCTAGTCCTTCACTCCTAATTCTCAAATTACGTTGTTATGTTTGTACCTACATATACCATCTGTATCCTCCTATGTGGCTCCTTTTACTCCCATTAATTTAATTTATACGGCAGGTGACAGATCTATCTATAGCATACAAGAAAATAACCTTGTCCGTCTACCAGAGTCTCTTCAAGTGCTCCAGGGTTCTCTTCAAAGTTTCTAATCATAGTTTAATTTAATTTAAGTGAAACCCAACCCTGTCTACTGAATAACCTTGTCCTTTTCATAGTCCCTAATCATAGATCCTAATCAGTAGCCGTCGATTAATTTAATTTAAGCGACGGCTACTGAATATATAGGTTCCAGGGTTGACCTTGGATCTCTGGACGAGTCCCTATTGGACTCCGACATGATACACGGCCTAACAGGCCCAAAGACGGTGAAGCAACAGTCGGATAGATTCTGGACGCCTTTTTGTTTTGATGATTCCCGTTGACTGCAAAGGAATTTTGACGTGGGACTTGATTCATTCGAAAGGTGGTCTCGTTAGCTTTCCACACATATGTAGATGGTCGAAATCAAAGTCCGAATGCAATTTGAGCGATGATTTTAGTGTGGACTGCTCCTAGAGCCCGAGATGGACTCAAACTTGATATGAGTTGGGTCTCCATCTTGGCTTGAATGCTTATAATGAACTTGTCCGTCTACTAGACTCTCTTCAAGTGCTCGATGGTCCTCTTTATAGTTCCTAATCATAATTAAATCATTAGGAAGCAATCTATCCTCAAAATTACATAAAGAAATACTTAGGAATGAGCTCACTTGTAAATTCAATTGTCAGGCATAGCAACTTAAGGAGTATTGTGTGTATCCAAATGAGTGATGTCCTCATCATACTCCCCCCCTTGAAGTGGAGTCGTCCTCAACTCAAGCTCATATTCTTCTCCCAAATATGACTTCAAATCTGAAATGTTAAATGTGAGACTAACCTTAAACTCAGAGGCAATTCAAGTTTATATGCATTATCATTGATCCTCTCAGTATTTTAAAAGGACTAACAGCTTTAGGCATCAACTTAGACTTTCTCAACTCTAGAAATCAATCTTTTCTTAAGTGCAACCACACTAAATCATCTGATTCAAGCTTAACTTCCTTTCTACCTTTACTACCAGCAATTCTACACTTGTCATTTATCTTTTCAATATGTGCCTTAGTAGTTTCATGTAGTTTGAAAATAAAATCAGCATGTCTGTTAGCATCATTATGCATTCGTTCACTAGTAGGTAATGGCAAAATATCAATAGGAACATGAGGATTGAATCCATACACTACCTTAAATGGACTTACCTTGGTTGTAGAGTGTTCCACCTGATTATATGCAAACTCCATATGCGGCAAACATTCTTCCCAGATCTTCAAATTTTTCTTCAAAATAGCGCGCAACATCGTGGATAATGCTCAGTTCACTACCTCGGTCTGTCCGTCAATTTGTGGGTGACATGTTGTAGAAAATAGTACACCAGAAGTGACTCAAGAATTTAGCATCATGATCTGAAACAATAGTAGAAGGCATATCATACAAGTGAACAATCTCTTTGAAAAATATATCAGCAATATGAACAACATCATCATGTAATATACCCAAAAATTTGAATTCACAAATTTTGCACCTAAAGAATTTAAAAGAGTTTTTTATAAATAGGAATCTTGAAGTTTTTGCACTAAAGACCTAGATAAGCCCATCATAGCTAGTGAATTTTTAGGATAATTTAAAACTTTTTCCTTTCTAATCTAAAATGACATGTGAAACATCGCATGCTTGCATCAACACAATGAGTGGTGTGTGATTTGAGTCTTTTTATGTATTTTTGGATCTTGTTTGCATCTCATAATTATTATTGACTCAATCATATGAAAATCGTACCTTAAACTTTACTTAAATAAACACAAACATACATGTGTACAAACTTACAAATATCTTTGGAAAGTGTATATAGGAACAAGAAAGTCAAGTCTTACAGCATCACTTCATATCAGGAATAAATCAAATATAATTTTTACAATTATCTAATCACAAGTTTATAATAATAAATTGTATGTAAAGCTGAGCTTAGTGAATCATGGGAAAATTCATGTACATGCTAATTAAATATTCAACTCACTGGAATTTTAGCATAATTATATCATTACATTTAATTCGTCAAATAAATCGGTCAAGGCAGTCAAACATTATATTATTTCAAAATCCTAAATGACAAAAACAATACATCACTCAAATATGCATTAAGTCGCATAGGAGAGGGAACTGTTGACGTGAAAGTTCGTCGTGACACACGAAGGCTTGGGAGATTTGCTTAGTTCCAGTGCAGGTCCTATCAATCGGGTTTATGACATGCCAGTTAGTTTGATCCTTCAACTAACAAGATAGATAGATTGACAGTATAAGATCAAGGAGCCGATCGGCCAATAGGCCGATGTGATTTATCGATTCCAGCCGATACCAATACGATTTTGACCAATCAGCTATAGATCTAATGTAGATTTAGATAATCAGATAAATAGTGAGATTTATGTTATCATCGGTTGAAAGTAAACTATGCATCAATAAACCATTCTTTATCAAAAGCAATCTTGATAAATAGGACCAAGCCAAGGTAGTATATGATTAAAGTTGATAAAGATAGATTTAACTAAAGATTATACAAATTTAAGTATAAGATGATATAACTTAGAAAATACAACAAGATAATATAATGTGAACCAATCGGCCTAAACTGATATAGTGATGATATATGTAATTTTAATGGTTAACACTTATATCGGCTGGAGATCCGATATAAGTAAATCAAAGTGTATATCGGGTAATCAACCAATACATCTAATAATTAAATCCCAAAATAGTGACAACATCAGCTAGCACTCCGATGAACGTTGCATAAAAACCCATCGGCTTATTAGACCTAACCGAGACAGTACAAGATTGTAGACAATAAGATAAACCTATTTAGCTGATAGATATATACAAACGTGATGGATGTATAAATCTGTCTAAAATAGCAGTGCGATTAGAGAAATATTAACTTAGCCAGAATATTGGACCTAACCGAGAAAGTCCTAACTAAGCCGATACAACTCTAAACAGCAATGCAATTAAAGATAGAATCAATATATCAGATAGGCAACGCTTGCATTAACCTAGATAGAATATCGGACATAACCGAGAAAGTTATAGCCACGCCGATACAAGCGAAGTTGACGGAACTTACTTAATCACCAGAGATAGAACTCAACCAATGCAGCCCAACTTCAAACTAAGAACTCAGCAGAATAAAGGGTGGTGATGTGCCGAAAATAATTTTATTGATCTGTGGAGATGGATTACATAGACCCCGGGTGTACATATTTATACCCTCGGGTTGATACTAGTCCTAATTGGACACGATACAAGTTTCCTAAAGATAAAAAGAAAGATACAAGTACTGATCGGACAGTAGACAAACTTTCTAAAGGCAAAAGGAAAATTACTAAATCTTGCCTAATTAATAGATAGAATTAAATTGCCATGTCGTGGTCTTCACGATTCCTTCTTGAATTCGGTATCTTCTAGATAAGCTTCCATCAGCTGATTAACTTCTTTTCTTAACCAAATCCACTAAAGAGGCATACCAAATTTTGGTGTTAACAGGAACATAATTTATTCAAATACTAGGTTATTTATCATGCAACAATATAATTTTTCCAGAAATTATCTCACTGGTTTTAACCTTCTAAAAATTCAAACCAAAATCAGCTTAACCTTACTAATTATTTTCCTGAGAAAAATTAAAAAGAATTTTTGAGTGAAACCATGAAAAATAGAAACTAGATTATTATCTATCTCCACAAATATCCACCCTAATTTATCAGCTTTAAATATTAAACTACTGAATTACAAAGAAAAAAGAAAGAAAATAAATAAGAAAAATCCTGAAATTTGCCAAACACCAAGTTCACTGACTTTCTTACCTATCCCTGTCACGCCAACCTAGTCCACCACGACCTGGGCCCACTCGACACCCTCTCTAGCTCGCCCTTGCTCTATTTCTTACCCCCTCCTCTAGCCAACACAAAGAGCACAAAGAGAGATAGAGAGACCAAGAGCATCGGCCGTGCTCGGCGCGTGGCTACTACGTGTCCGACGCTGAGCTCACCTTCATCTCCTCCCAGCTGCACCGTCTACCCTCATTCTCCACCCTAGTGCGAAACGAACCCAAGGAAGAAGCTCTCTGCTCCTCCTTTTCCCTCGTTCTCATCACCGGCCGCCGAGAAGGGAGACAATGCCATCGCAACTGAGCCACGGTCGTCTCCTCTATTCTTCCATTCCACTGTCTCCTCAAGACGCCGTTTCCATCCCCCCTAATCTTTCCTTCTACCGTGCAGCCAATCGCCGGGAACACCGTCGTGCCCTCAGACATCTTGGAGCATGCTCTGAGAGCCGCCGCCAAGACATCATCTCCATCACCGTCGATCTGGGGCAAGCCGAGGTGAGCCAGTGTGCCATCAGCTTCCCCTCAACGTCCTATCCAAAAGCCCTCAAGAACGCCCAAGTTTCGTGCACCGAGGAGAGAGATTGAGCTTTTCTTATCCGGCTCAACCCAACCTTCACCGTCGCCGATTCCTTCTCCTCCGGTGAGCTTCAAGTCAATTCCTTGCATGTACACCATCCTCGTGTGGTTCATAACGATTAGCATGCTTTGGTTTGGTAGTTTGATGGCCAAATCGACCCGTCGCCACCGCATGGAAGCTTTTGTCGTCGTTGCAGTGTTTCATTGTTGCCATCACCATGCCAGAGTTCACCAGCCCTAGCAAGTCACTTGGTAAGGTCGCTAGTACTGTGTAGACCCGCATGCATGCACTCACATGACCACTACATGGTTGTAAGCACACATGCACCACCATCCCGAACTTAGCCGTTGTTTGTGCCACTGTCGCCATCGACTTCGACCACCCCAGCCATCGAGATAACCACCGATGTCTTCACCGCAAGCTGCTCTGCAACTTCTCTTTTGGTTGCTCGCCGACATTGGCTGCCGTTCACCGTCATCGCCAACGAGAAACTCACCGACCACCGCTGCCCTTGCTCTTCCCTGCATAGTCACGCTGACATGTGGGCCTGGCTTCATTAGGCGCTAAGGACCATAGTTAGCAAAAAGTTTAAAATGCCAAGGATCGATTAGTAAGAATCCAGTGAATGACATGTAGGACCAAGGACTTGAATGTAAATAGATTAAATCTGAGGCTTTCTTAATGAACTTTCATTTAACACAAGCTTGTACTGCGGGTTGATTTCCTCTTTAGCCAGGGGGTTTTCTGTAAAGCTGCCAGCCACTGACCGGTGGACCCATCCATTTTAAATTCTGAAAATTCAAAATAAAATAGCTAAAACATTTTCTAATTAACTAAAAAATATGCAAAACTTGTAAAATCCATATAAAATTAACTATAACTCATTTTTAGATGAATTCAATTTCTATAGGTTCATAAAATAGTGAACTTTAATGTTGTAAAATAAAAAGTTACACTTACAGTATAGTAATAATTTCTAAAATTTCATATAAGAAATAGTTGAGATAAAACATGCTAGAACTTTATAAATTCATGGAAAATTGTCACGCCCGGAAATTTTCCCAAATTTCCAGACCATTCTGTGTATTAAGTATCTGTCCAGGCATCAACCAGGGTACACAAAACGACAAATCAATAAACAGACCCAAACATAAATAAAGCAATAAATACTTACAACAGAGGTACTTAGTCCTCACACCGAAAAAAAAACAGCAGCGGAAAGAGGCGATGCTAGCGGGACTTCAGCTCCACTCCACAGGCAAACTCAACTGGGGTCTGAGCCTTGGTCCTCTAACTTCATCTTCAACTCAGAAGTACTAAACTTCTGAAGAGGGGAAAAAATAGCAAGATTGAGTACAACCACCGTACTCAACAAGCAACACCAAAGATGCAAACGCGCAAAGGGGAGACAGAGGGAGGCTTGTGGCTATTTGCAGAAAAGCGGTTGCAAATCTTTATATTTTAAAACAGTAAACAGTTGTTTAATTATGATAGGATTAAATCTCCACTGAACAACGTTACAATCACGTTGAACAGGCCCAACCATTCCACCTGAACTACACCAGTTCATTAAGTCAAATTAATTAAGCATGTGGGACTAATCACAGTGAATCTAGTTGATCGCCCATAACCGTGGGCACGGCTATTCGAATAGTTTTACTCTGATCAGAGGTGCCCAACTGTACCCATAAGACACGATTCCACACATGTTACCATGCCCCGAAGTATCGCCACGATACTGCAAATGGGGAAATCGTGACAAGACCTTTCGCATAACTCCTCCTAACCAAGCGCATCACACCGCAAGTTTCACCCCCGCTCCCTTACCAGCAGCGGGCAGCCCTCCCTCGTGCCACGGTGAATCCGGCAGCCGATCAACCGGTATATCCCCGGCCGACCCAACTCCATCACGCCCACCCTTGTCGGGGAGCGTTAGCTAGGGAAGAGCTATACTACAGATCCAGCAGTTGCCCATTCTTGCTTGTGGTAAGCACTGTTAGTCTTCCAGGGTTTCCCATGAACCAGTCCTTAATTGCCATGGGTGCGACCAGCAAAACCATGCACCCACAGCCCACCATTAGGTCATATTTTAGTTGGATAATTATAACCAATAAAACCTAGTCGGGTGCCTCTAGCGAACCGCTCGTTAGGAGCTAATGTGAACGGTGTAATTATCCCATTAAATGAGCTAGTGGTAATTAAGCATGGCTAAGCATATATAATTCTAGCAAAGTCAACATAAGTGACTTACGCTAGTCAAATTATCACCCACAGTTCACAAAGGACGGTTTAACAAGTGAACATGGCACAAGCGGACGGATAGGTAAACCCTATTCCCATGTAATTAGCAAAACATGCACTTTATTTGCAAACGTAAAACATTTCGTAAAATAGGTACAACATGCTCAACAGGAATGTGTGACTTGCCTTGCTTCTTCAAACAATCTTCCGGACTCCTTTCCTCGCGAGCGCGAACTTCCGAAATGGCGGAATCTACACGCGGGCACGCAAAACGAGGAAAAACTCTAATAAAAACCAAGTGAACAGTACATAAAAAGTAAACAAACATGTAGAGCTCAATTTTAGATGAATTTTGCAAGTTGAATGGCTCAACTTGGAGTTCGTATGAATTATATATGAATTTTAGAAGTTTTGAGCCATTTAAATGAATTTCTGGAAATTAAATCGATTTATTGCACAATTATTAATTAATTTTACAAAGGAAAGGACTACGCTCACATCATCAAAGGGAATCGGCGCCGGAACGACGGGTCCCACATGTCAACGGGTCAAGGGACGGACAGTCCACGGTGGACCAAGTCCACGCACGCACGGGTGCGGACGCACCACGTGGCACTGACGTGGTGGCCACTGCGGACGGAAGGGAGAAGGTAGCGCCAACGTGGACGCCAACGCGGCGAAGCCGCGGGCGGCCATGTAGTCTAGGTGTGGATCGGATTAAACAAAGGGGGCCCACGTGTCGGCGACATAAAAGTCGGCGTACCGGGGAGGAAAAGGAGGTGAAATGGACTTTGCAGGGGAAAGGGGAAAAATTAGGCTGAGAGGGAGGTAAACTGGACTTGTGCAAAAGGGAAGTGGAAATGACCCAAGGGAGGTAATTTGAACTTGAGGAGGTGAACTGGACTTCCTCGGGAAAAGTTAAAAGGGCCGATGAGAGACAATGGGCTCCACTGGAAAATGGGCTGAGGGAGCCAATGTAAACTTTGGTGAAGAATAGGGCTAATGGACCGATGGCCCAAAGGGGAAAGGAGGGAGGAGAATTGGATTCCTCGCGAAGGTGGCGCCAATCAGGCCGACGGCCCAACGGAGAAGGGAGCGAGGGAGGTAGGCCAGACTTGTTCGCGGGAAGTAAGGTCAATGGGCCCAACGGCTGCTGGGCCGGGAGAGGGTGGTGGGCCGGCCTGGGTGCGGCCTCTACGGCCGGGCGGGCGACTAGGGTTCGGCCGAACCCTAGGCCGAACCGGCCTAGGCACGACGGAGGTGGTGCGGCGGCGGGCGGCCACCGGCGGCAGCCGATGACGCGGGAGCGGTGGTGCGAGGCGCGGGAGCGGCTAGGGCGGCGGCGCGAGGCGGCGACTCGAGGGCGCAGAGCGAGGCAACGACGCCAGGGCGGCGCATGCGCTGTGGCGGCAATGTGCGGCGGCGGCGCACGGCACGGGGCGGTGGATTTTTTTGGCGGCCACGGCCGGGCGAAGGCACGGCCGCGGCCGGATGGGGCGGGCGGCTGCAGAGCGGCGATCTAGAGGCGGCCGGTTGGATGGTGCACATGGTGGCGCCGAGAGAGAGGAGAGAGAGAGGAGGCGGCGGAGCTCACCGGCGAGGAAGGAGGTGAAGGCGGCGGCGACGCTAGGGTTCGGGAGAAGGCGGCGCAAGGGGGAACGAGAGAGGAAGGAGGGAGGGACGTGGCCCGTGGGCCGCGCGGGAGGGAGAGGGGAAGGGGCCGCGTGGGCCTCGGGAGAGAGAGGATTTTGGTCCGAAAATGGCCCGAAACAAAAGGGGACATTTTTAATTCATTTTTCCATTAATTTAATTTGTTAAATGAACTTTGTGACTTTAAAATTATTTCTTTAGCTCCAAAAATTCGCGAAAAATTTTGGAGAGTACTTTAGGGCACGGGGAATATTACAAAAATATTTCCAGCCATAATTTTTCAAGGAAATTTTTGATTTCCTTGCTAATTTCACTTGTTTAAATTGCTTTTAATTTTTATTAAATTTCTGGAAAATGTATTATTAGACAATTTTTAATCCCGATCGAAAATCGGGGCGTGACAAAAATCTATTTTTAACTCAAAATGGGATAAACTACATTTCTATAGATTCAGCTAAGTGTGACATTTAATTTGATAAAATAAAAGTTGACACCTTGTGTAACAGAAGCAACACTAATAATTTGTATACCAAAATGATCACCACAGACATAATCCAACATCAAAAATTCATAGGAAATTCATATTAACTTCAAATATTATGAACTCTGTTTTTTTAGGCTAATAGAACCATTCACTTTAATTAACAAAAACAGAAGGTAATACACTTTGCACAAATAAGTCTTTTAAATTTTATATAGGAAATTGTTAACATAGACCACACTACAACTTGTAAAGTGCATAAGAAATTCATACAAACTCCAAAAGTTATGAAACCAATTGGTTTAGTCTTAGAAAGCAATTCTCTTCACCCCTGTAAGGTTAGCTTTGACAAAATCACATAATACAATATTTCATAACACTGCCTAAGTAAATAATACCATATATCAATACAAACTTTAAAAATTCATAACTCACAAATAACAAGAGATAAAATATAAATTCTTTGATCTAAATTCATTTTAAGATAGCATCAACCCACTGTAAATAAATCATGCATTTTAGATCAGTTTGTATTTTTCGCATATTTTGGTATTTATTTGCATACTATGTAAGTTATGTAGATTATTACGTTGACGGTGAAGAAATGATTTAAATGTTGTCCAACATATCTCAGAGATAAGGTAAGTTCTTCCTCCCCTTCCCTTTGATCACAGTGAAACCCATGTTTTCGGATGAAAAGTCTTGTTTGCGAAACTGCACACGTAATTGATAAAAGTGATATTTCAAATTTGGTTAATGGAAACTATAACCTTATTGCTGCATAATCCAATCCTCTGTTTGTAACCATACGTTGGGTTTGAGTAATTTCTAAATGCTCATTTGTGTTTAAATATGTTTATAAATATGCTAATTACATAGCTATTCCTAGAATCAAGCAAATAGACTTTCCTCTCACTTTTTAAATGAAAATTTGGGAATTTGTTTATTTCCAAATAAAAAAGAATATACTAATTATTTGTGAACTAAAAAGAGAATAAAATTACTTTAGACTTGGGTGACAAGTGTTATGCATATGATAATAGTTGCACACTGATAGGAGGAGTGTTCGCCTGAGTTGATTAAGGACTGAACTTCATGTCACCAACTAATGTTTTCCGTACATCCATTTATGCTATTTATGGGGTGACCTTAGCTAATTAAGTTAGTTAAAGTCTAGCCTTGCATTTTGGTAGGCTAGAAAAGAATGAATTAGTCTGAGCGATGATTCATAAGAACTACTTATTTACCCCGTATTTTATTGGGATAGTTTAGGCATCTAAGTATGTTCGGACAATGGTAAAGTGCCTCATGGGCAAACGAATGTGTTCGCTGCCTTGGCGTTAGATTTAAAGCGTGGGCCCGTCACCTAAGCGCTCTAGGTCATATTCCTAGGGTGGAATCACACTTGTTGTGCTGGTGCAAGGCTAGGCGTTAAGTAATGTAAAGACTTGATTATGACCTCTAGACCACATTCATCATGAAGAGTGTGGTAGTGCTCGCGAGCATGAAACAAACTAGATTGTTCATATCATGTGGTTAACATTGTACAAACTCTGCAGAGTTCGTAAAACTAATTGATTAACCGTGCTCACGGTCAAGAACGACTTGGTGAAGTGTCATGAGTATAGTTTGTGAAGTGTGAACTTGAGAATGATGGATTGTGTTTGTGAAATGTGAACTTGAAAATGATGGATTGGGTTGGGTTGGATGAAAATGATGATGAGATTATGCCTTGTTGCCGGGACAGGCAGCAAGAGTATGGTTATGGTGTTACTATGATGCATATTATGTTATATCTATGTTCATATTTTGTTAATTGAATTGTCAACTCCTTTTTCAAATGATTGTAAACCTAAATTTGTTTTTATGCTAAAAGTTAAGCTATTTAAAGCGTTTCTTTGAATTTTGGTCTTGCATGTAGTATGTTAGGCTTGTCATGAGCTTGTCTTCCTGTCCTAACTTTGTTTTGCAGGTGTTAGATTTAGGCTATGTTCGGCGCTGGTGTTACCAGCGCCGCACATTACTTTTTCCTCCACGCACGTTTTTCAAACTACTACACGGTGTATTTTTTTGCAAAAAGTTTCTATACAAAAGTTGCTTAAAAAAATCAAATTAATCCATTTGTGAAAAAAAATAACTAATACTTAATTAATCACGTGCTAATGGACCGCTCCGTTTTTCGTGCGCACAGTTTGATTCTGGGAACGCTGAGTAACGAACTCAGCCTTAATTTAAGTTGAATGCTTCGGGATTCGTCTGTTTCTTTTAGGACTTGGTTCATTGGGGGTCTACCACTAGTCGGCTGCTTGTGGGGTTTCATAATGTGTTTGGTATTTAACTTGATAGGGTAGCGATGAGGTTGGATGGTTACCGTTTTATTTGGATTTTATTGAGACCCCATTGTACTAAATATTTCGCGTTGTCATTTCAAGTAGCTTACATAATATCAAGCCCGGGGTGTTCCACATCAGTTTTATGACATGGGATAAAATGTGTCATCTTAAAAAAACGATCCACAACAACAAAGATACTATCCCTCCCCCTCTTTGTCCTAGGCAATCTCAAAACAAAATCCATAAAAATATCTGCCTAAGGAAAAAAAGGAATGTGAAGAGGCATATACAAACCGTGTGGATTCAATCAGGACTTTTTATATGTAGTACATCGAGCCACAAACCACTCTACATCACGCTTCATCCTTGGCCAAAAGAAGTGTGTGGCCGAAACATCCTCCATCATCTTAGCACCAAAATGACCCATCAATCCTCCTCCATATGCATCTTGCAACAAAAAAAGATGAACGGATCCAACCAGAATGCACATGCGGTTAGCTTTAAACAAAAACCTATCATTAAGCACAAATTTGTTCCATGCATGTCCCTTTTTACAATGCAACAACACATCTTTCAAATCATCATCAGAAACATATCGTTCCTTAATAGATTCAAGTCCAAAGATACGGTAATCAAGTTGAGACAACATAGTATATCATCTAGACAAAGCATCGACAATCACATTATCCTTCCCTTTCTTATGTTTAATGACATAAGGAAACGATTCAATAAATTAAACACATTTAACATCTTTACAGTTACTTTGACTAAGAATATGCTTAAGAGATTCATGATCAGAATGAATAACAAATTCTTTAGGCCATAAATAATGATGCCATGTCTCTAAAGATCAAACAAGAGCATATAATTACTTTACATACGTAGAATAATTCAGAACAGGACCATTCAATTTTTTGCTAAAGTAAGCAACAAGTTTACCTTCTTGCATCAAAACACCACCAATGCCAACTCCACTAGCATCACATTTAAGCTCAAAAGTCTTATCAAAATCTGGAAGTTGCAGCAATGGTGCATGTGTAAGCTTGTCCTTCAAAAGACTAAAGGACTCCTCTTGTAGTTGCCCCCAATGGAACACAACACCCTTCTTTGTCAACTCATTCAACGGTGATAAAATCCCTCACAAAGCGGTGATAAAATGAAACAAGTCCATGAAAACTCCACACTTGTGAAACTGTTATGGGTGTTGGCCAACTCTGAATGGCATACACCTTGGCTTCATCAACCTCAATTCCCTATGGAGTCACAACATAGCCAAGAACCGAAACTCGTTCAGTGCAAAAGGTGCACTTCTCGAGGTAACCAAATAAACGTGCAGCACACAAAGCCTCAAAAACAACACATAGATGATCAAGATGTTCACATAATGACTTGCTATAAATAAAGATATCATCCAAGTAAACCACCACAAATTTACCAATGAAAGTACGTAAAACCTCGTTCATTAAATGCATAAATGTGCTAGGTGCATTAGTCAAACAAAAAGGCATTACTAGTTTTAAAAGTAGTTTTCCATTCATCTCCTAGTTTCATTCTTATTTGGTGGTATCCACTACGCAAGTCAGCCTTAGAAAAAAAGGCAAAATTTGCTATAGGATACTCAAAATTTGTGTAATTTGCTAGTAGACATCGCAAAAATGTGTCACGGCTAAAAGACATCCTAAAAAACTAGTAATTTGCTACAGGACACTTTTGGCTCAATTGGAGAGAGAAAATCTTCATAAAGACAAGAATGCCCCTAGGATCAAAAGCTTTTGAGCTGAGGCAATAGTGAAGATGGAATACGATATATGCTAGTGATATATTTAGATTGATGGCAAATTTAGAATTACATAATTCCTAAATTTTCACTCTAATGCTATGTTTGAATCATGTGATCCTAGTGGCATTCTCTTCTTTCTTAAGAATTTATCTTTTGACTTCAGCCAAAAGTGTCCTCTAGCAAATTACCAGTTTTTTAGGGTGTCTTTTAGTCGTGACAAGTTTTTGCGATGTCTCTCAGCAAATTACAAAAAATTTGGCTATCCTGTAGCAAAATTGCTTAGAAAAATTATAGAACCACTTAACTCATACAGCATGTCGTCTACCCTAGGAATAGGATGATGATACCTTATAGTTATATTGTTAATGGCTTTACAATCTACACACATTCGCCAACTACCATCTTTTTTGAGAACCAAAACAGCAAGAATAACACAAGGACTTAGATTCTCACGTACATACCTGCGATCCAAAAGGTCTTGGACTTGACACTCAATCTTCTTAGTCTCCTCAGGGTTGGTTCTGCAGTTCGGTATGGCAAACTCACTCTAGGTATCAAATTATTTGATGCTCAATCGGTCGAATGAGTGGTAGTCCTAGAGGCACCTCAGATGGAAAAACATCTCGAAACTCCTGCAAAAGGTTAGTGACAGGAGCAGGCAAAGAGCTAGACATATAATCAACAAAAAAATAAAGCATTTTTGCAAACCAAAGCATAACATAAGTCTTTTTCATCACAAATTTCAGCAAGATCAGATTTTGTTGCAAGCATAACTGATCCTTTCAATTTAAGTACTTGTTGATTTTCAGTTTTAACATCTAATTCTTTCTTCTCATTATCAGTTCTCTCCCTAACAGCTTATACAATTTCAGCAAGGGTCAAAGGTAGCAAAGTAATTTTTTTCCCTTATGCATAAAAGTGTATTTATTACTTTTACCATAGTGAATAGCATCATTATCATGTTCCCATGGGCGACCCAATAAAAGAGAGCAAGCTTCCATAGGTACAACATCGCAAGTAACAGAATCAACATAAGTGCCAATGGAAAAAGGAACTCTATAAGTTTGTGTTACCTTAGCCTTATCAGAGTCTTTTAACCACTGAATATGGTATGGATGTGGATGCAGTCGCACAGTCAAACCAAGATTCTTGACCAAATCAGAACTCACCAAATTGTTGCATCTTCCTCCATCGATGATAACACGTGCTTGCAGATTCTTGATGACAAAGAAAATTTGAAACAAGTTATGGCATTGTAGCTCTCTTCTTGTTTAACCTGTGCACTGAGAACTTGTTGAACAATAACATCTCTATAGGCGGATGTATCATCACCACCAAAAACTTGTCCTTCATCTTCGTCCTAAGCACTATCATCAAGGTCATCTACATCAGAGGCAGTAATGTAACATCCATCTTCTATGGGAATGTATGCCTATTGACTGGGGCAATTCCTCTACACGTGCCTAATCCCATGCCAGAGATGGCACTGAATGGCATAGGTTCGACCCGTGGAAGCGACGGATGAGGAACTCTCAGCGGGTACCTACAAGGGACTTTTACCTGAATCTGAAGATTGTACAACCGGTGGTGATGGCGCTGCTGCAGCGGAGGAAGAAAGTCACGTGCTCGTTGATGGTGGAGTAGGGCGAAAGGTCATTGACTGCTTAGCTGGCGTAATGTTGTTTGTAGCTCTTGGCATGATGGAGTTGTCGAAATTACACGTGTTCTTTTGTTGGCGACCTTGCAATTCCTTCTCTACAAGCATAGCAAGCTTGAAAAAATGGTTGACAATATTATATTCTTTGTAGTCAATGATGTTCTAAATTTTACTCCTCAACGCACCATAAAAATGACAAATTTTATCTTTTGTGTCCTCTACTACCCCACAACGTATCATGCCCTTTTGAAGCTCTGCATAATATTGCTGAACAGACATGTTACCTTGTTTTAAATGTTATAATTTCTTTCGCAACTCCTATTGATAAGAAGTAGGAACAAATCTATTATGCATGATTTGTTTTAATCTATCCCATGTTTCAGATTGCAATTGGGCATTTTCTAGCTCAGTCCACCAAACCATAGCAAAATCCTTAAACTCACTAGTAGCTTGTCTAACTCTATGGATCTCAGGAACTAGATGTGCATTAAATTTCCATTCTACTATCATCTCCCAATCAAGATATGCCTTAGCATCATAAGCACCAGAAAATGATGGAATAGTAAACTTGACTTTAGCAAAAGAATCATCATTAGGATGAGCATGGTGTTGATTATTGAAATTGTTACCACCCATACCATGACTTTTGCGGTGAAGGCGTCCACGTAGTCGAGCCTCTTGTGTTGCATGCTGGTCAACCTCTCCATTCTCATCATGCACAATGTCTTCATCGCGATCATGGTTATTGTCTTGAACGAGTGGTAGACAATCCTCAATATCATCAAGTCAGTGCTCCATGCGCTCAATGCCATTCGTCACGTCCAGCTTCGTAAATAAATCTTCCATCCTTTTTATCGTTTGGTCTATTGCACCTTGCATCTGAGTGTGACCGACACACTCAATGAAATCCTTCGGGCTGGTTGCTCTCTTCTCCAGACATTGTTAGCGAAAACATAGAAGAGAAAATAAAAACATAAAAGGATTATCCCGTAACAACTATTAGGCAAGGGTAGCAAATGAAAGCATCTTACAAAGCTCTCACAAGGTTATTACTTACCAAGCTAGGGACAGTACAACCAGTGGCTGGTTTGTGACACATTGAAGGACATGATCTGGTGATTGCAAGGATCGAAGCTGTGCTGACCAGAACTAGCACACAATTCAGTAACAGATAGTAATGGTGAATAAATGTCCCAAATACTTGTAGCAATCATTGGGACACGTTCCTAGGACTAGCCTAACCAGCAAGAGTAAGGAACAAAGGAATTAGGACACTCGCTCACCAAGTCACTCAAGCAGCTTGAAGAACAGAAGAATACATAATATGGCACACTGAAACACTTCTTTCTTCCTTTTCTTCCCTTGTTTTTCTATTATTTTTTTATTCTCTTCTCAACTAGGGACACAAAAATAACAAAACTGTACGAAGAAACAACTCAATCTGATGTAAGGTGCGGACAATAAAATTTTGGGAGCGTGCTTTAAAATTCGTGCTAGAACTTCGGGGTATGATAACTCAATCTTCCAAGCCGAATTTCACAAAAATTGCTTGAAAGACCTCAATAAAATCAAGAGGAATCGGATCCAACTTTTTTTTACAAGTCTGTAGACTGCTTATTTGCTCAATTCCGAGTTCGCATGCGAAAGTTATGGTTGTTTTAAGATAGGTGCGCAAGTTAGGGTTTTGCGCACACCCTCATGCAGCTCCGGCTAGAGTAAAAAATGGACAATAGGTTATGTGGGCTAACAAGGAGGCTAGAGATATAGGGCGATTTACACAAGGTGGCCTGCATAAGTGGGTTATTAACACAAGGCCACTAGCAATCCGAAACCAAGTAGAACTCGATCTCTCAAGGCAGACTCTCGCACAAAGCAACAGATAAATCTAGAACTACGAACGCAACTCTAAACCAACGACCACTAACTTACCCTATGATTCAAACTCAACACTACAGACTCTGAAACAGAATTATGCAAAAGGCTAAACGTGGTTCTAGGATAGGGAAAACCTAAGACTACTATTGGATAAAAGCGAAAATAATACTAGGGTAAAGACGATCCTGACGGTATACCTAAAGCTTTGATACCACTTGATGGCAATGGGATGCCCGATCTTCCGTCAAGTGAAGGTAACTAACGATTTGTTAGAAACATGACACACATCATCCGGCTTTCGATCAAAATGATCTGAACCCTGCAATCACAGCACAACATCTCCTCTGGTAATCAACCGTGCCGAAACCCGATTGACCTCGCCGAGAAGATTAATCCCTACGTGCGAATTGTAGAAGACAAGCAAGAACAAGAAAGAAAGACAGCAACTCAATTCTAGATGAATAATTAATCATGAACTCGAAGTTGATGTCCACAAACCGATTTAGCAACGAACCTGCGATGGCAGAAATAATCTAAGCAAAACCCAACACTAACTGAAAGATGGCTACTGAATATATTGGTTTTAGGATGGACCTTGGACCCTTGGACACATCCCTATTGAACTACAACACGATACATGGCCCAATAGGACCAAAGACGGTGATGCAGCACCCAAACAGATTTTGGACGTCTTCTTGTTTTGACTCTTTCTGTTGACTCAAAAGAAATTTTGATTTAGGACTAGATCCATTGGAAAGGTGGTATGTTAGATTTTCATACATATGTAGAAGGTCAAAATTGGAGTCCAAATACAATTTGGGCAACGATTTTAGTGCGAATGCTACTGGAGCCTGAGGTGGACTCAAACTTGATATGAGTTGGGTCCCCATCTTGGCTTAAACGCCCATGACAACCTTGTCCATCTCCTAGCTTCTCTTCAAATGCTCCATGGTCCTCTCCGTAGTTTCTAATCATAATTAAATCATTAGGGAGCAATCTATCCTCAAAATCACATAAAGAAGTACTTAGGAATGACCCCATCTATAAATTCAATTGTCGGGCACGAACTCTAGTGATTGGACCATGCATAGCAACTTGAGGAGTATTGTGTGTATCCAAAAGAGTGATGTCCTCATCATCTTAATACACTAGATGAAACCCCACGCATTGTTGTGGGAGATTAGTATGATAATAGTAGAAATAATGTCATGCCCAGAATTTCTATCCAAAATTCCAAATGCTTACATGTGTATAAACCTTTGTCCAGGAATCAGCCAAGGCACACAACAACAAATTGATAAAAGAGTGCAATAATTCATCTAATTAATAATCAAATATAAAGTCATTATAAAGGTAGATAGTTCCTCTGAATCAATAAAATTCTAAGCAGTGGAAAAGAAAATAAAAGAAACTAGCATAGGTGACTCCACTCCACAAGCAGCTTGACCAGGAGCCATGTCGTATCCTATGGCAAAGGCCATCATCCTCAACTCTCGGGCGAATCCATCAACCCCAAACATGTACTTAGGTCTGCAAAGCGGCATCTAAAGAACAAGTGAAAGGGAGAGTTAAGGCACTTATTCAAATTAACTGCACAAGTTTTGAACCGATTTTGAATAAGGAAAAAAAGAAAAATCAAAGCGAAAAAATAAATAAATTTAATGTTTAAACTAAAGAAATAAAATCAGATTTTCAAATTTGAATAGAGACTTTTGAGCTAAATAATTAATGTAAAAACAATATTTAAAAGTGAAATAAAATAAAAATGGCTAAGTAACAACACTGTAACACCACTAATTAAATTGTACAGTAAAGTGTTAACCAGTGATTGCATTATCAGCACAGTAATAGATCTACAGTACTAACAATATAATATAAGGATGGTTAAAAAAAATTTTGACGAGGAGAGAAAACTAAACACTTGCATGTGCTGATAACTGGATTAAATTAATAGAGAAAGGGGAAAGAGCAGTTATACTTTTCCAAAAATTTTTAGAAGGTTTCAAGAGGTTTACCATTTGGCTTGTCCTAAGGTCAAGGAGGCTCTGATACCAACTTGTCACACCCGGAATTTCTATCCAAAATTCCAAACGCTTACATGTGTGTAAACCCTCGTCCAGGAATCAGCCGAGGGATACAATAACAAATTGATAAAAGAGTGCAATTATTCATCTAATTAATGATCGAATATAAAGTCATTACAGAGGTAGAAAGTTCCTCTCAATCAATAAAATTCTAAGCAGTGGAAAAGAAAATAAAAGAAACTAGAGTAGGTGACTCCACTCCACAAGCAGCTTGACCAGGATCCGGCCTAATCCTCCAGAGCATCACCTTCACTATAGTACTCCTCCTATGATGATGATTATTGCAAGGTGAGTACATAGAATACTTAACAAGCCATACAACAAATATATAAGTGCACAGGATAACACAAAGGATGACATAATAAAGGCTCATTTGCATAAATAGCATTTCATCAACTTTTCAAAATTTACAAAATAGTAAAATAGTTAATTAAACAATATTAACAAACACTACACAACATACCCGTTGCATAGGCCCAACCATATCTGAACAACCATGCCCGGTTACGCAGACCACATCTCCAAACCAGGAATTAACCATTCCAAACCAAGAGCTAAACAAGTTACCACCATTTATTACTATTTAAGAATAAGTGAGACTAATCACGAAAAATATTGTTAGGCTCGTCCATTACCGCGGGCACGGCTATTCGAATAGTTTTACTTTGGCCAGAGGTGTACCAATGTACCCACAAGACACAGCCCCACAACATGTTGCCATATGCCTTAATACCACCACGGTACCTCGGAAAAGGGTAGTGACAAGACACTTAGCATAACACAACTCAATATAGGGCACCACTCCCGGATCATAGTCAACCCTTTAGCCAAGGTATGGACTCCCCAGTGATCCCCCATGGTCTTATCTTCGCCACTTCACAGTTTGGCACTCTACATTGAATCATGCTACACCAAGTATCCAGTCGTTGCCCACGCTGGCTTGTGGTTAGTACGGTTAATGTTTCACAACAATAGCTTGCAAATTAGTCTTAATTGTCATGAGCACGCCCATCATAACCTTGTGCTCACAACTCACCATTAATCAAGTTTTAGTTGCCAAATTAATTAATTAACCAATCACAATTGACCATCGTGAGCTACCATTAAATAAATAGCAATAAGTGATAGAGAAGCATAAGTTATCCCATTAATGTACTAATGTTTCTAGGCAGGGCTAAGCATTCTAATAACTTTAGCTAAAACCACATAAAGTTCTAGCTAATCAGATTATTAACCAGGTGACAAAGGACAGGTAATCAATAACAATAGGGCTATATCAAAGACAGTAGGTCATTCCCACCCAGTGACATTCAAAAATAGATGTTGTAGTTGAATAGAAACAATAGCTTTAAACCGGTTCAACATGATCAAAGGAGTGCTTTAGGATATGTGTGACTTGCCTTCCTGGTCTTTGAAGACTTCCGAACCTTCTTCACCGTAAACAGTCTTTTTGGGAACGTCGAAAGCTAAGGCAAATGAACAAAATCAACAAAAAAGTACAAGAGCAAGCATTAACAATATATGTGGATATTTTTAATGGATAGATCTTGATTTTATATGAATTTAGAGACTTGAACCACCTAAATCCGAGTTATAGTGAATAAGTTATGGATTTTCTAATTTTGAACAGATTTAAATCATTAACAGATAATATTTATAGATTATGACACAATAAAGAATCATTTTTAGAAGGGAAAAAGGAATTATTGCGTCAGCATAGGATCGGGTCCACAATAGACCGGGTGCACAGATCCAGTCCATGGATCCGACGGTTGAGATTGGATCGGATTAAAATGGACGGCTCAGATTAGAGCAGAGCGCCACGCGATTGGATGATGTGGTGAACCGGCCGATGATGTGGCGGCCACGTGGCATGTTGGCGACGGCGGCTCGGGACCCTATGTTCGCCAGCAGACTAGGGCATGACGGCGCAAGCGGAGGGCCCCGACGGGTTCGGCTTGGCTTGGTGGGTGGCGTAGCGGCGGACGACGACGAACGACAACGACGGCGAGGTCAAGGCGGCGGCTCGGCTCGAGTCGTCGGCGGCGGCGGTGTTTTGGCGGAGGTCGACGGCAACTGACCTGCAGACAGTGTCGAAACTTGGTTTCGGCAATAAGAAATTGGGGGTAGCAGTCAAGGGCCAAACACGATGGGTTAGTGTGCAAAGGGATTTAGACAGGTTCAGGCCCTCTCAACGAGAGGTAATACCCTACTCCTGTTTCGAGGATTCGATCCACCGAGTGGTTTATTGATCTCGTGATCTTGTGATCTTGTATGCTTTAGCTATATTCGCTATCTGATTCTCTATCCCTCAAGGGACGTCCTACCCTCCTTATATAGGTTTAGAGGGTAGGCTCACAAGTCGGAGACCTAACTACACTCGGTATCGGACTCCATATTATACCCGACTCAGGACTATAAGCCGTTCCTTATTACACAAGGTAACGTAATACTTAAGTCCTAAGCCGATTACATATTCATGATTCATAACCTATCCCCTATTACTAGTCGGATAAGCCAGCCACGAGGATATCCGGTACCCATAATCTCCACAGTAGCCCCTGAGACCTTCACAGTCGACGAGATAACTTTGCCTCGAACTAGAATAACACATAGCCGAGTGCCTCCTTAGCCGAATGCTCCCATTGCCGAGTGCTTCCATCATCTCTACCTAAGTCTCCCGAGTGCTTTATCATCCAATAGAAAGGCTGTGAAGGGCTGAAAACATCTCACAAATTTCTTAAGAATAGATATTTAGGTGCATCAACTGATGCACCTAATTAGGTGTAGCCCCCGACTATGTGTTTAGTTAAAACAAACTAAGCATATAGTCAAGACTATAATAATCATACTCTTCCTAGTGAAATAAATGTCTAGCCTAAGCCAAAAGAAATCATAAAGATCATATAACACATACCTTATAATCAAGGCATAGTGTACAATGAATCCGAGTACTGGCAAGCTCATGCTTATACGAGTCATTATGCCCGAGTCCTCTCGGAGCATACAACTCTGCCAACCTCAGGAATAGAAAATCCGAGTTAAATAACTCATAATAAATTTATCAGTCATCTGAAAAATGTGACCAAAAATATTAAATAGCTCCAGCCATAATATTGGTCTTAATTGAAAAAGCATACCAAGGTGGCAAAAAAACATTGACATAATCATAAAATCAAATGCTTTGTAAAAAACCAAACAGCTCCTGCAACCTATAAAAAAGTTACCAGGAAAGTTATAAAAAACTTTACTGTTTGTCACCTTCCAAGTTGCATCGTACCAACCTTCAACAAGTTGTGTAACTGTTGTATGAAAGGATTTTAAAGGCATTGGGCAAGAAGACACGCGCATATTGCCAGAGCAAATCTGCTTAAGTCCCTAGAGACACGTGTCAAGCCACACCTGTGGTATGGGCCGTAAGCTTCTCATGGGTCTCGGCCCAAACACGAGAAAACCTACCGATACCCTAAAATTTCTGAAGCACCGTTGTCTTCCCCGCCGCTTCATCTTTCAAAAATTTCCCCTTTCGTGCTCCTGTTCACAGGCTCTTCGTAGAAACCTAGAACTCGTGCACATCCAAGTCCATCCATCCGGAAGCTCAAGCTCCATCAAGATTCTTCGCGTGCAACCAGTCTCCCAACATTTCCCCCAAAAATCTCCACTCCCAGATCCAGATTCACTTCCCCAAATTTGCATCCATGGCAGAGGAGAGAGAAAATCCCCTTCGACCAATGGGCAACCTCAGACGTGAAGGAATCAACACTATGGGAAATGGTGAAGGACGGAGTTCTTCCGGCCAAGGAGATCATCGGTTGACGCCCGGCGTTCGGCGAAGAGTTCCCAACCCCAAACACCTGTGAGATTGTAGTCTTCACCCACTTTTTTTATTGCGGATTTGGTCTTCCCACTTCCGAATTCTTCCATGGTATCCTCGAGTACTATGGCCTCCAACTTTATCATCTAAACCCAAACTCTATTCTGCACATCGCCATTTTCATCCACGTGTGCGAAGCTTTCTTCGGCATCTTGCCGCACTTCAATCTCTTCCGCCGTATGTTTTCCCTCAAGGCACACCCAACCAAAGACAACCCCTGTGTTGTTGGTGGCGCCGGTTTTCAACTTCGCGGCACTCTCCGCAAAGATTACTTCCCTCTTCCTCTGAAATCCTGCAATGAGGGCTGGCATGCGAATTGGTTTTATATTTCAAACCCTAGCCCCCAGTTTGCCCGACTTCATCGGCCTCCCACCCATCCAACGGGCCAACTAGAACACCATGCCAGAAGGGCAAGACTGGGTAGAAGCAAACAACCTCCTGGCTAAAATCCTTGAGCTGAAGAATAAAGGCCTCCAAGGAAAACAAATTACCCGACACTTCATCAAAAGCTGACTGGCTCCCATCAAGGAAAGATTGAAGCCAGCGTTCGAATACGAAGGCTCGAGTGACCTCAATCGGGAGGATCGTGAATCCCTGAACTTCCAGGTCCTGTGCGCTCGCATGTACAAGATTTTTTCTTCTGGAATTGCAGTGGAGTACAGCAATAAGCTGCCGGTTGCCCCCTTTAGTCTTCTTCGACCACCTCCTCCGGTAAATAGACTCTGCAACTCGTATCATTCTTCAATCTATCTGTGTTCTTCAATATGTCTCAAGAGTACTTCTTGTAGGCAAATGCTTTGATCATCTCTCGTCCGTACAAAGTCTTCCACGAAGATACAACTGCCCAGCCAACTACCAAGAAGCCAGCAGGCGGCCCAAAAATCAAACCATAGACCAAAAACAAGAGAGTCGCTGCCGAAGAGGAGACCAGCAAACGTGATAGCAAGAGGAGGCTGGTTGTGGATGACTCGGACGAAGAAACGGAAGAAACCTAGACTCCAAAGGCTAACATAAGCTCGCCGAGGCCATCCACAAGATCTGCTCCAAAAATCAGGAAATCCAATAGGTACCCTTCATATAACTGAATTTATCTTCTCATTGAAATCCTGCTTGTCTCCATCTTGATCATCTTTATTCTCTTCTGCAAAAAACCCCAAGATATAGATCCCACCGGGCAGACAGAAAAAGTAAGCGCATCTGCAACGCCAGAAAAATCAAAGTCTGCTGAAGAAGGTTCTCAGGACCCTCTCCCGAGTGAGGATATCCCAGAGCAGGAGCCCCCGATTGCCAGCCAGGACACCCCGACTGGAAACCAGCCAACGAGGACAAACGAGGCTCATGTAGTCAAAAAACACCAGTTGAAGACCCAGCTCCAAGGACAGGTAACTCTCAATAATGCCAAAACTCTTGTTTTAAACATACCTTCTTATTCTTCATCTTCATTCAACTTCCTTAGAGCTAACAACCGAAGAGGAGGAAATTATCCGACTGAAGTCTTCAGAAGACTCAGTCCCTCCAATAAAAATTGAATGGCGAGATGCTGAAGGCAAAAGGCAGGGCATCATCTTGAATAAACAAAATGAAGTCGAAGAACACGATATGCTCGTCACCAGCCTTACTGAAGCAACTCGTCTAACGAATGTATGTGTAAATCCCTCATATCTTAACCATATAGGCTGTGTTCGTTTGGGAACTTTGGGAAAATATTTCCTCCGCACGGAAAACGGAGCGACTCATTAGCACCTAATTAATTTAGTATTTACTAATTTTTTTAAAAAAAATTGGATTAATATGATTTTTTAAAACAACTTTCGTATAGAAACTTTTTACAAAAAACACACCGTTTAGCAGTTTGAAAAGCGTGCGCGCGGAAAAAGAGAGATGTGAGTTGGGAAAATTGGGTAAAGAACTCACCCATAGTCTTGAATAGTCGACTCACTCAATCTTCGTAATGCAGAGAATTCATTGCCACTCAATGGCTAAATCAGACACTCTCGAGAAACTGGTACCTCATGTGAACTCTCTGGAGAATATTCAGCAAGATCTCAAAAATGCCAGAGAAGAAGCCGTAGCCAGAGAGGTCGTCTCGAGGGAAGAAATCAATAAGCTTCGAGACATGAACATGGAACTCTGTGGTTCAATCGGAGGTAAGAAAGAACCATCTTGTCTTGTCCTTGTATAATTTGTTTAACACTGATAATTCCAAATCCTCATGCCGTAGCCAATGTATCTAAAATTGACTCCCACAAGGCTCAATTAAAGAAGGCAGAAACTGACAATGCCAAACTAAAGTCTGACAAAAATAAAGCCTTGCAAGAAGTTGAAGGTAAGCCTTGAGACTCATATTCTTGATCTATTTGATCCTGGTTACTTGTGTATTTTGAATCATATCGAACTTGTAGCTAATAAGATTAAATCCCATGCTCAATTTGAAGTCTTTGCCGAAAAAGTTCGAAGAGCCGAAAGAGTTAGAGATGACATCACCAATGCTGCTACGCCAATATTATTGGCACTTTATGAAAACGGCCTCGGGACAAGCTCTTTGGATGCTATCAAAGTCTTTGATAAGCTTAGGACAGCGCCGAAGAAGTACATAGAGAACATCAATGATGCTGCTGTCATGAGTGCGAGCCATACCCTGGCGATGACAAAATCACTCTATCCTCGGATAGATATAAACTCAATAGGAGATGGTTTTGCCGATGGTACCACTGATGAACAAGCCATAGAGCTTATAAATGAAGCACAAGAATCAGCAAAAAAGATTGATTCTGATGTAATTGAAAACTTCCAGGGATAGCTTCTCTGATGTAAACATTGTTGTAACGTAACTTGTAATTTCTTAGTTTATTTATGCTTATGCCCTGATTTGAGTCTTTGCATTTAATTTCTTAAAAATTTTCGTCCGACTATCACCAAGCCTAGACTTGATTAAGCCATCAAAAAATTTTCAGTCCTTATCTGCTGAACTCAAACCAGAACATTAAACAATGATAAACCAAGCATGAATAAGTCATTATTGATAAAAAACTTCACACTTTATTGATATTCATAGCCCCTGACTGACAACTCAAGAAGTCATCTTACTTGAAGTCGGCAGTCGAGAAAAACATGATATAATAAGCTTAAGTATAATATCGACGAAGATGCTCAATATTCCAAGAATTCTCCACCAGGGTTCCATCTTCACGCTTCAAACGATATGCTCCTGGCCGAGTGACCTCAGCAATTATATAAGGGCCTTCCCATAGTGGAGATAACTTGTGTCGATCCTTTGTAGTCTGGATTTTCCGTAGGACCATATCGCCAACAATAAAAGCTCGTGACCGAATGTTGCGATTATGATAACGTCGAAGTCCTTGAAGATACTTTGCCGCCTGAACCAATGCAGCCTCGCAAGCCTCTTCTAGTCGGGTCAAGTTGTCAACTCTGTCTTGATCATAGCGTTCATCGTTAAAACTGCAAAATCGTAGAGATTTGAATTCCATCCCACTCGGCAACATTGCTTCGGCTCCATAAACCAAGAATAAAGGTGATTGGCCGGTAGCCCGACTAGGTGTAGTTCGTAATGACCATAGTACCGAAGGCAACTCTTGAACCCATCTTCCGGCGTAAGGACGTACCCTATCAAACAATCGGGCCTTGATGCCTTGAAGAACCATACCATTGGCGCGTTCAACCTGTCCATTGCTCTTGGGGTGTGCCACCGTAGCGTAGCAAATCTTGATTCCAAAATCTTCGCAAAACTCTTTGAAGACGCCTCCGGTGAACTGAGTCCAATTATCAGTTATAATCCTGTTCGGAACACCAAACCGGTGCATGATGTTTAGAATAAAATCTCGCGTCTTATCCGGAGTTATTGTAGCAACCGGCTTAGCCTCAATCCACTTGGAGAACTTGTCAATCGCGACGAATAAGTGTGTAAATCCTCCTGGAGCCTTTTTAAAGGGACCCACCATATCCAAGCCCCATACCGTGAACGGCCATGACAATGGGATTGTTTAACTCTTGGGCTGGAACATGGCTTTGCCGAGCGAAGAACTGACATCCTTCACATGTGCGGACTACCTTGTCGGCGTCGGAGACCGCCGTGAGCCAAAAAAAACCTTGCCTATAAGCCTTGCCCACCAAAGTACGCGCCGCAGCATGACTGCCGCAAATACCAGAGTGAATATCTTGCAACAATTGGCGTCCTTCCACAGGCGTGACACATCTCATCAAAACTCTAGAGGGGCTTCTCTTGTATAACTCCGAATCGACTATGACATAGCTCTGGCTGTGGCGTCGGACTCGCTCCGCATCATCTCGGTCTTTGGGTAGTTCCTGCTGAGTCAAAAACTTGATGAACGGTGTCCTCCAGTCAACGTCGAGCATGGCAACCTATTCTGAAGCTTCTTTATTGGGGACCAATTTCTTAGCAACGGTCGGCTCGTAGAGTTGTTCTACAAAAACATCAGTCGGGGCTGCTTCTCGCTTTGACCCGAACTGTGCCAATTCGTCTGCCGCCTCGTTGTTGTGCCTCAAGACATGAGATAACTCCAGTCCGTCAAACTTGTCCTCAAGCTTGCGAACTTCTTGCTGATAGGCCTCCATGGTATCATTCAAGCAAGACCAATCCTTCATTACTTGGTTGACCACCAGCTGGGAGTCTCCTCGTACAATCATCCGTCGTATGACAAGTGATACAGCAAGTCGTAGGCCATGAAGTAAAGCGTCGTACTCAGCCACATTGTGTGAGGCGGGAAATTGTATATGAAGAACATACTGTAGCCTCTCCCCAGTCGGGGAAATTAAGACGACTCCTGCTCCCAAGCCGGTGACTCATTTAGATCCATCAAAATGCATGGTCCAGTATTGCAGCTCCTTCCTAGGTACATCTTCTTGGCGCTCGGTCCACTCGGCCACGAAGTCCGCCAAGACTTGAGATTTTATAGACATTCTCGCCTTGAAGGTAATATCCAGCGGCATCAACTCTAGAGCCCACTTTGCAATGCGCCCAGTAACCTGCCGGTTATGGATGACATCACCGAGTGGAAAAGACATGATCACGGTAACCGAATGACTCTAAAAATAATGGGCCAACTTTCTGGTGGTAATTAGGACTCCATATAGCAATTTTTGTACTTGGGGATAGCGGGTTTTGGCTCCTGCCAGCACCTCGCTAACGAGGTAGATCGGCCTTTGAACTTTCTGAGTTCGTTCTTCCTCCTCGCATTCGACGACCAAAACCGTGCTGACCACCTGGTAAATTGTGGAAACGTAGAGCGGGTGAGGTGACGCCAACACAGGTGGCGTTGTGAGGAACTCCTTGAAGTCTTCAAAAGCTTTCTGGGCCTCGGTGGTCCATTGAAAATCATCCATCTTCTTCAGCAACTTGAAAAAGGCATGCCTCGTTCACCAAGTCTGGAAACAAAACGACTCAGTGCCGCCATGCAACCAGTAAACTTCTGGACGTCCTTCTGGGTACTCGGGGGCTTCATATTCCGAATAGCATTGATCTTTTCTGGATTTGCTTCAATACCACGATGAGACACCATAAAGCCAAGTAACTTGCCTGACGGCACACCAAAAGTGCACTTCTCCGGGTTCAACTTCATTCTAAAGGCCCGAATGTTTGCGAAGGTTTCTTCTAAGTCAGTGATCAGGTCTTCTCTCTGCTTGGTCTTGATGACAACATCGTCAACGTAAGCTTCCACGTTCCTCTCGAGTTGACTCTAAAGGCATCTCTGAATCAGCCACTGATAAGCTCCGGTATCGTGGTGTAGCTCCGGTGTTCTTGAGGCCGAAGGGCATCGTGGTTTAGCAATAAGCTCCGAACGGGGTGATGAATGATGTCTTCAGACAGTCGGACTCCTTCAGGCTGATCTGATGGTATCCCGAGTAGCAATCCAAGAAGCTCAGAAGCTCGCAGCCAGCTATTGAATCGACGACTTGATCAATGCGGGGTAATCCAAAAGGATCCTTGGGGCAAGACTTGTTGAGGTTGGTGTAGTCCACGCACATACACCATTGTCCTGTCTTCTTCCGAACTAGGACCGGGTTAGCTAACCAGTCGGGGTGGTAAACCTCCTTGATGAATCCAGCAGCCAAGAGCTTGGCGAGTTCTTCCTTGATGGCGTCCTTTCGATCTTGGGCAAAATGGTGGAGTCATTGTTTTTTTGGTTTCGCATCCTCTTTAACATCTAGTGAGTGCTCGATCACCTCTCTAGGAATACCCGGCATATCAGACGGTTTCCACGCAAAGATATCTTTATTATTTTGTAGAAAGGTGACGAGCGCGCTTTCCTATTTAGGATCTAACTCCGTGCCTATTACAGCAGTTTTGGAAGGATCAGCAGGATCAAGGGGAATCTTCTTTGTCTTGGCATCGCCTTCTTCTGACTTGGCTATCTTCTTTGCGGGGATCTCGCCTTCTCCAGATGTCGATGCAACCAGTCGGACCTCTTGTTGGCCACGTAACCTCTCACGAGTTTGGGCCATATCGCTGCTTTCCTTGTCGCAGGTGAAGGCTTGCTTGACGTCGCTACGCAGGGAGATAACTCCGTTGGGACCGGGCATCTTCATCATGAGGTAGGTGTAGTGTGGTACAGCCATGAACTTGGCGAGCGCAGGTCTTCCTATGATCGCATGATAAGCTGCTTCGAAGTCAGCAACCTCAAAGCTGATAAAATTTCTGTCCGGAAGTTCTCCCAGTGCCAAAAGTGACGGGAAGGGTGATATGCCTGAGTGGCGTAGATGACAGCCCCGGGATAACTCCATGGAAGGGGGCTAAACTTGGCTTCAATTCTGCTCTTGGGATTTACATCTCGTCCAGCGTCTTGGCGAAAAGGATGTTGAGGGCGCTGCCGCCGTCGATGAGGACGCGCTTGAGCTTAATGTTGCGAACCACTAGGTCTAGTACCAGGGGATACCGCCCCGGGTGAACCACTCGGTCAGGGTGATCCGAGCGGTTGAACGTGATAGCCACCTCCGACCATCGTAAGTAGTGTGGGACTTTGGGTTGTACCGCGTTGACTTCTCTGTCGGTCAGCTTCTGCTTCCTTTTGGACTCGTACGCCAGCGGTCCCCCGAAGATGTGGTTTAACTCGACCCTGTGATCTTGAAAAAGCTCTGAGCTACCAGTCGGGTCATCCCTCTTGGTTCCCGAAGTAACGACTCCATCCGACGGCTTCTGGTGTAGTTGGGCTGCATATTGCTCGGCGAACTGCTTGTAGATGAAACAATCTTTGGCCTTGTGCTTGTGATTCGGATGATGAGTGCATTGGGCGTTCATGGTCTTGTCGTAGGTGGCGGCTCGGGGGCACTGTTGTTGGATGTTCGACGTCGTGGCGACCAGATCCTCGGGCTTACGCTTGCGATCTTTTTGGCCGCTGTTGCCGTTGCCGTTGTCCTTCTTAGGGCGCCAGCTGCTCCCGGATTGTTTGTCGTGCCTGTCCTGCCGTGAAGCCTTGATTGCATCGTCTGATTTGGCGTAGGAGTTGGTTGTCTCGAACATCTTCTTGACCGTCTTCGGCGGCTTACGCCCGAATTTGCCGATCAGCAACTCGTCGCGGACTCCTTTCTGGAACACGGCTATGATGACGTCATTGGTGATGTTAGGGATCTTGTTTCGCTTCTTCGAGAAACACCGGATGTAGTCCTTCAATGACTCATCTGGCTTCTGAATTATGTTGTAGAGATCGAAGTAGGTCCTAGGTCTTTCAAAAGTACCCTGGAAATTGGCGATAAAGTGGTCCCGAAGCTCGCTCCACAAATCAATTGAACCTCTTGGTAAGCTCGTGAGCCAATTTCTGGCTGAGTCGGCGAGAGCAACGGGCAGGTAGTTCGCCATGGCCTTGCTGTCTCCTCCTGCTGCGCGGATGGCGAGGGTGTAAATGGTCAACCACGACTCGGGGTCGGTTTTGCCGTCATACTTGTCGAACCCAGTGGGCTTGAAACCACTCGGCCAATCCACTCGACGCAGGTCCCGAGTGAACGCGGGTACTCCATCGTCATAGTTGTCGGGCGATCTCCTTTGGTCTTCATAAGAAGGTCTGTTGCGCTCACGGTGACGCCGGTCGAGCACCTCCCGCAAGTCACTCGGCGGGGGTCTTCACGAGCTACTCTGGTAGTTGGAGTTATGTCGAACCCGGTCGTGGACAAGTGGCTGGCCGTGACCTCTCTTATGAGAGTCAGCCGATTGTTCTTGATGCTTCCATGTTGCGTAGTGGCGAGGGTCTTTGGACTTGGCGGGTGTCTTGCTCTGCTTGGGTCTGCGGTAATCTCTAGATCGCATCGGCAGTAGGCGGCTGGCCTCGGGTGTCTCGGCGATGGACTCGGTAGCTCTCCGCGCAAAGCTTGTGGGAGCGCCGTTGGCTGTAGCTACGACGATCGTCTTGATCTTGTCTAGAAGTGGTGTTACTGCAGGGGGTGCCGCTTCGATAACGGTGTCGATGAGGGTGAGAGCGGCGACGGCATTTTGTTGAGGCATGAGGAAGATGTTGGTATTGTCAACTCGTGTCTGAAGTATGGCCTCACGAGCGGAGCGCCCAGTCGCCCTCAGGTCTCGTTTTCTCTTGTCGGCTTCTTCTTTCCTCCTGAGCTCCTCCTCCTTGCGCTTGTTCTCCTCCTCCATTCGCTTGCGTTCCAGCTTGAACTTGGCTCGTTCCTCTTCCGCAACCCTGCGGGCCATGGCCGAGTCGGTCTCGACTACTTCGGCCATGAGGACGTTGAAGAACATCGGATCGTAGTCTTTGTCGAAGTCGGAGTCATTGAAGTCATCCGTGGAGATGTCGTAGAGATCGTTGAAGTCAGAAGAGCTGAGGTAATCAGCGATCTCGGTAGATGAGCATGACCCGAGTGGTTGAATCATGACAGCAATTTCCCTTGAGCTCGGATCACAGCATCATGACGATGATGACGATTCTCTCAAGTGGATCGATTCCGACTCGGAAGACAGAAGATTGTGGTAGATCTCAGCGTCGTCCGGTAACCCGAACGGCGCCGAGTGGTTTCCCCCTCCCGACTGATCTGAATCCGAGTCGAGGAGGGAGAGCTTGCCGAATTTGTTGGTGACGAAGTCAAGGCTGCCGAAGCGAAACGCCTGCCCAGGGGCGAAGGCGAAGTTGTCGAAGCCTGATGAAGATCCCATCGCGCTTGTCGGCGAGATGAAGAAGAAAATTTGACGCACCGCCCCTACCTGGCGCGCCAACTGTCGAAACTTGGTGTCGGCAATAAGAAATTGGGGGTAGCAGTCAAAGCCCAAACACGATGGGTTAGTGTGCAAAGGGATTTAGATAGGTTCAGGCTCTCTCAACGAGAGGTAATACACTACTCCTGTTTCGGGGATTCGATCCGCCGAGTGGTTTATTGATCTCATGATCTCGTGATCTTGTATGCTTTAGCTATATTCGCTATCTGATTCTCTATCCCTCAAGGGACATCCTACCCTCCTTATGTAGGTTTAAAGGGTAGGCTCACAAGTCGGAGACCTAACTACACTCGGTATCGGACTCCATATTATACCCGACTCAGGACTACAAACCGTTCCTTATTACACAAGGTAACGTAATATTTAAGTCCTAAGCCGATTACATATTCATGATTCATAACCTATCTCGTATTACTAGTCGGATAAGCCAGCCACGAGGGTTTCCGGTACCCATAATCTCCACAGACAGGGTGCGTCTCCTCTTGGCGATCTCGAAGGCGGCGATGGCGACGGTGGCGAGAGCGATGGCATGGCTTGGCCAGAAAAGCTCGACGACGGCGCTAGAGGCGACGGCGGACTAAGGCGGCTACGGGATTCGATAGATGGGGACTAGGGGGTTCTATTTATAGGCACGAGAGGGAGAGATCGAGCTCCACACATGAGCTATGCAACCAGGAAAACTAGGGTTTTGGTTTGGAGAGATAAGCTTGATCCGAGCACGAATGCACGTCGGTTTCTAGAAGATAAGGTCTGATTCCTGGGGGAAACAAAAAGGAGGATATGGGGATCATTTCCTCTCATCCAATCGAACTCGGGGACGAACAGAGAGGTCGAAATTGGTGGAAGAGGCGGTGTCAGGTCGGACTCGGTTGGCGGCTAGAGGTAGGGGATGACCCCGACATGTGGGGCCCACATGTCAGTGGGAGAGAGAGAGGAGAGGGGCGCGGGCTAGCGTGGGCCGTCGTCAGCGCGCGCATGCGGGGAGAGAGAGAGGGAAGTTGGGCCAGAATCAGCCCAGTGACCAGGGAAGCGTTTTCAACTTCTTCTTCTTTTTATTTAATTCATGAAATGATGCAAAATTTAGTAAAAATACTTTTCTTGCTCAGAAAAATCCTAGAAAAATTCAGGGGCTAGTTAAACAAGCAAAATATTTAATAAAATTTTGTCTAGCCCACTTTTATGTTGAAATTTATGAAGGTTTTATTAGGGTTTCTCTTGTAGGCTTTTAAATAATTTCTAAAAATGCATTAAAGAATGTATTTTTAAATTAAGCGAGTTTTAGAGCATGACAAATAATGTGTAATATAGTTAGATGGCGTAAGCTTATAAAATTTGTATTTTTGATCGATCATTGGAAAAGGCTATAAACCACTGAAGTTGATGTGATTTTTGACAATTTAAATAATATATAGATTCATAATCCAAAAGTAAAAGTAAGGTGATTTGGTTTCAAAATAGAAAAAATGAGGGAAATAATATGGACTAGAAACAATTGAGGTGATGTGATTTAATGAGAAAAGATAGAAAACATTAACTAAGTGGGGATGAAGTATATATATGATATTGTAGAAAATGATGGAGAGATATATGTTGAGATATTGTGTAAATTATGTGGGAGATGATTTAGCATGCTTGTGTTTTAAAGCTTTAGAATCTAATAAAATATAGATGATATACCATGTTTGTATGAGGATTAAGGTGTAGTAATTGCTAATGAATGATGATGTGGCATCTTTGCATGTTACGCTTTAGGATGTAGTTATAGATTACAAGGTCATACATTTAGTTTTTTCTTCATCAAATATGTTTTTGCAATTCCAGAAACATACAGATTAAACTACTCATGTTGTAATTTTTTTAGTTGATATATATGAATTCCAACATGTCCGTTATAATTGATAGATCTATGTCATACACGGAACTGATGAGATACTGTAAGTGCTTTCCAACCTGCTAATTTCCAAAAGAGAATGTTGTTGCTATACCATTGAATTTGAATAGTACCGGTTAAGATCATAAACATACTTTGTACCACAAATCCACTCAAAATTTAAAAAGCAACTATTTTCATCACCTCCATCTTCTCTTTATCCTTCCCTAAAGGGAACCAAGCGTGTATGATAGAGCTTGCTATGCTATAACAAGTACCGTAGAGAGGTGTCACGTCTGGAAACTCATTAGTAATTTCCGAACTAATTTGTTCATACAATCCTCGTACAAGAATCAGCCGAGGTACACAAATCAACAATTTAATATACAGATCCAACATAATAACAAATGTTAAATACTTAAAAAAGAAAAGAAAATAGCAACAAACAAACGATCTAGCGATGGCTTCAGCTCCACTTCCACAGGCAACTCAACTGAGGTATAAGTCAAACATCTTCTCCTTTGGAAACTCACTTCAACTGGGGTTTGATGATTATTGCAAGGTGAGTATGTGAAATACTCCTCAAGTCACACAAGAAATGATAAAGCCTAAGCTCCACTCAATACGCTCAGGGATCTGGTTGTCCTGATCTTTTGGTAAGTTGATGAAAACTATGATTTGGGAGAAACGTTGATGATCCAACTACAACCGTATAAAATGTTGTTGTGTTGCGTCTTAGCGATCAGTACACCTCTCCGTGGGTTGTTGATCTTACCGGTGTAGATCAACCTTATTCCTGTAAGCAAATTGAAAAAACAAGCAAGAACAAGATAAAAGTAATCTGAATTACAAATAGAAAATGAATACACATGATATGTTGGTGTTCTGAGGACAAACAGACAGGCGGTTTAGCCAACACGCACGCTGCAAGTAAGTAGCAAGTTGCCAACTCTAATCAACAAAACCCGAAAAACCCTAATAGGATACCTAGATATTTAAGGAGGTAGGAGGATGACGAAGTGTCCTTAGGGTCGTGCTCCACCAGATTGGGTTGCACCCCACATGGGCCCTACTTGGGCCGGAGTCCCAATGAAGTTATAAACCTATAGGCTTATTATAGGTGACGCAACACCTTGTTTATTCAATTGTGGATAACTGAGATGGAATTTAGAGATAAAGTTGGATCCATTTGAAAGAAGACTCCAAGAGTTTTCCATTAAGTAGTCATCAGCTTAAAACGGAGCTCGTATGCATATTTGGTGGCTGTTTGAAGTCAACGCTTCTACATGCTTCTGCAGGTGGCCGCATTGGATTTCAGAACTTCTATGTCTTGATCTTGATGTCTCCTAGTTGATCTATGATGTGAGCAACGGTTGTATCAACAAATATGCAAGTGCACAGGATAACAAAGGATGACAATAATAGGGTTCATTTGCAAAGGCATCATTTAGCAAAACATTTAAGAGTAGTAAACAGTTGAGTAATTAATTAACAATATTAACCAATCACTATACAAAACACCAATGTTGTATAGGCCCAAACCTAGCCCCGAACAACAAAACCCGGTTGCACAGATCCAACCTCCAAACAGGAACTAACCATTTCATACTAGGAGCTAATAAATTATCATCAATTATGACACCATTATTATTAATGAGCAACGTGGGACTAATCACGAAAAACATTGTTAGGCTCACTCATGACCATAGGTACGGCTATTCGAACAGTTTTTACCTCTGGCTAGAGGTGTACCAATGTACCCATAAGACACAACTCCACAACATGTTGTCGTGAGCCTCAATACCACCATGGTATCTTGAAAAGGAATTGTGACAAGACCCTTCGCATAACACAATTCAAATTAGCGCATCGTTCCCAGATTGTCGTTTTTCCACAACTAGGAGCAAACTCCCTAGTGACCCTCGTGGGCTTATCTCCGCCACTTCTAAGTTTGGCACTCGACAATGAACCATGCTACATAAAGTGTCTAGATGTTGCCCACGCTGGCTTGTGGTTAGTACGATTAATGCTTCACAATAGTAGCTCGTGAACCGGTCCTTAATTGTCAGAAGCATGACTATTAAAACCATGTTCTTAGAACCCAACATTAATCAGATTTTAGTCATCATATTAATTATCCAAGCACGATTAACCATCGTGAGCTACCATTAAATAACCATCATTATGTATAGATGACGTATTAGTTATCCCAATAGTATGTTAATGTTTCTAAGCATGGCTAAACAATTGCACTAATATATAGTCAAACCAATAAATAGAGTCGAAGCTAGTCAAATTATAACCCATAGGATAATTAAGTCATCTTGGTCATAACATAGGGAATTAGGATCAGACCACCCAATGACATTCGAAAATAAATGCACATTTGAAATAAATAGAGAATTTAAATATAAGATCAACATGCTCAAAGAGATTGTGTTTGGGATTTGTGTGACTTGCCCTCGAATAATCGGTCTTTAATTCATCTTCTGGAACACTTATGACGCACTCACGATCCTCCGAAATGACGAAAACTATTCACTGAACGCAAAACAAGAAAAAATACTAATAAAAATCAAATAAACAGTGCATAAAAAGTAAACAAACATGTAGATCATGATTTTAAATGAATTATGAGACTTGAACGGCCTCATTCCGAGTTCATATGAATTATTAATGAATTTTACAAGATTTAATCCAATGAAAGCCTATTTAAAAGGATTAAATAGATTTATTATGTCATTATTAATTATTTTTGCATGGATAAATAGGATTATTGATGTCAACGACGATCGGTCCATTGTAGACCAGGACCACAGAGATGGTCCACAGGTTCACTGAGATGGACGGCTGAGATTGATCTTGACTAAGAATTGACCGAGATCCGATGGCTTAGAAGGATCCGATCAAGGGTTTAGATGAAGCCATGTGGCGTCTGGCTAGTAGCTACGGAGGACGAAGGTGCTGACGGGGCGATGATGTGGACAAGCCACGTAGGCTTGATGGCCGGCAAGCTCGGGATGGCGGAGACAACAGCGAACGGCACGATGACGGCAACCGAAGACAGAAAAAGGACGAGGAGGCCAAGGCGAACCTTACCGGCGTGATGGCGATAGGGAGTGACCAACGGCGAGCTCCAAGCGGAGGCGATATCGGGTCGGCGTCAATGATGGTGCTCCGACGGTAGATGACGTCAGCGGACAGGCGAACGGGCTTTCTCTTGTCTTTGCACACCTGACGGCGGCGCCGGCGATCGAAGACAACGACAACACGGCGGCACGAATTGGCTAGAGTGGTTGTGGTGGCGGCGGCGCTCGGGTGGCGACGACGGCGGCACATATAGGATGGCTAGGGGTTCTATTTATAAGTATGGGAGACCGAGTCCGAGCCCTACATGAAGATTATGGCGCCAGGAAAGTCTAGGGTTTGGTATAAAGAGAGCGCTCAAGTCCGAGCTCGATATGACGTGATATAACACAAAATACCACAAGATTGGGTCCGATTCTTAGGGAAAAAGGAAGAGCAAGATAAGGGAAAGATTTCCCCTCAACAAATTTTGCGAAATCTTCATGGATTCAAGAGGATTTTGTGGAGGTTGCTACTGTATCACGGGCTACAGGTTGAAGAAGACACTATAGTGTGGGGGAGATCAAGTAGACTTCTGCTGGATGGCTAGGCCAAAAGAAAAGAAGTACGAAGGATGAATAGACTAGGCCGGAAAAGGAGGAGAGAGGAGGGGGGCTTCAGATAATGTAATTAATCATGGAGAATTTAATAAAAATTAAATCTAGTCATATTTTATTTAGGAAATTTTATTTCCCACATTTACTTTACATGTAAATTAATGTATATGTTAATATAAATTCTAGAAATAATTTATTAAATAATTTATAAATCCCTGAAAAGAAAATCAGGGTATGACAGGGGGTGCACCATTGGCAATATGGCTGAACCAATTAATTTACCGATGTATCTTCTATGAGTATGCTAATTGTGAACTACACATTAAAACTGTGCTCCACGCTGGTATTGATAAGCATGACTACATCGAGGTGGGATCCATATTTCAAGGCATCAAAGGAGATTTGAACATAACTAAGACATCGACACTTAGGTACTTAGGTATGAAGTAGAGATGTTTTTTTGTCTTGATGATATACTTGTTAGGCTTATTTTTGTATTAAAAGGACTAGTTTTGAGAGAATGAAAATAAATAGTGTTGATAGGCAAGTATATATCTAACCGGGACAAAATGACTACTTTATTGTATCCGAGACATTTTCATCATTTAATGAATGGTATAGATTTTTCTTTTTTTTAATTACGATTACTGTGAATGCGGTGAGATCTTTTAGTATTCTCTTTATAAACAACAGATAAGATACCCGCGCATCACGCTAGCTTCCTTTCTAGTTGTTAATGAAAGTTTGGTTGGATATACTAATTATTAGAGTTTGCTGCAAGGCATGTGTATTTGGCTAGTGAGAACGGAAAGATAAAATGGGTAGTACGAAAGAAAATAAATTTAATCTTGCAAATATACGTATCTGTACAAAAGAATCCCATCTAGCAACAAGAGGAGGAAATCATTAAGACACCCATAGGCCATATCCCCATGGTTTAACTACAGAACAACCTCCAATCTTCCAAAAGATATAATCCTCTGAAAAATCATTCCTATGTTAATAGACTGAAACTTCCTTAACAGAGCAGGACAGCGCGAGAAGTGCGACGCCGATCACGATGACGCCGGGCGGAAGCCATGTCTTCGCCGCCACGCGAGGAGACGACGACACGACCTGCGCGGCGCCGACGTATACCATTCCGTGATCAGATCCAGCCGATTTCACGCTGCATTTCAACAGAGCCACAGGCACGGGAGGATCAGTGAGTGGCGATCATTACAGCGAGCCGAGGCAATTAACCGAGCGGAATTCAATTAAATTACTCCTAACTAGCTACCTGGCTGTGTTGGGGCAGAAGGTGATGTCGTACGACGTGTCGCCGCCGGCGCAGGTGAAGGTGGAGGTGGCGTCGTCGTAGGCGTAACTGTAGGCCCTCGGGCACGCGTTCTTGAAAAACTGCGAGTACGCCGACGGCCGGCAGGTGTTGGGGTTGCCGTACTCGCCGCTGCAGCAGTACTGCGCCGACCCGAACGCCTCGCACGCGCTCTTGCACGCCACGCCCCCGCCACCGGCTGCGGCCGACGACGCCACCCTCAGCTCGGCTGGGCACTTCCCGTTAAGGTCGACCATGCACCCCGTCGGCGCGCAGTTTCCGCCGGCCACCCCGCCCCGCGGCGTCACGAGCATCGGAAGGTTATACCCGTCCACGAGGCTGACGTCGTAGAAGTCCATGCCGCCGCTCCCGTCCAGCGTGAACTCCGCCAGGGTCGCGGGTGGCTTGGCAGCGTTGCCCGCGCAGTCCAGCCGGCCCGAGCCACAGTCGCCGGTGGCGCACGCGAACCTGCTGGAGGGATCAATAGAGCAGAACGTGCGGCCCCATAGGCGGCCGGACCACCCGTGCGGCGCCGGCATTGTCCGCGACTCGCCCGGCGCGAGCGCGAATCCCGTGCTGTCGAGCGCCGCTGGCGAGTTCCCGGCAGACAGGATCCCCGGCCAAACCGTGTACCCGCAATTGTTCGTGACCGTGAACGACTTCGACCAAACACCTAGAATAATCCGACCAAAAATTGAAGCGCACAGCACAAGATTAGCGCGAATGAAAAGCAAACGTCAAGAAGCAGAGGAAACAGAGGATTGGTTGCTTACCACTAACAGAGACGAGGAAGACGAGGAGGAGGTGGTATACGACAGATTGGTGTGCTGGTATCGACATTGCGGTTTGCTGTTCACTTGATCTCTAATTTCTGGGGCAATGCGATTGATGCGGGTGGGTAAACTCGGTCGATAATGAGCTGAGCTCTGCTTCTGATGTCCGAGTGACTGAATGGGGGGAAGTTTATATAAGCTACTACATGCCTTCTCTGGAGTCTGGGCTCTGGACGCTATGCGGCTGGACCACCCGCGTTTCCCACTTTCATATGCAACTTCGTTGTATCCTATCAAAACGAATAGGGGAACTATTCTAAGCTTTCGATGAATGTCCCACGTTGTTTACATATTATTTAAATACTTATAAAAAAATTAAAATAATTTGAGAAGATGTATTAATATATGATATATCCCTGCATAAACATGCAACTTAAAATTCAACTTCTACATGTCGCAACGAAACAAACAAATTAAACTATGACTAGTTAATGCATATTCATAGTCAAATTTGTTTTTCTCATGATTGAATTTTTAGTTGCATGTTTCTGGAGTGATATATCACATGTTAATATATTTTCTCAAATTTTTTAAATTTTTTATAACCATTTGAATGATACGCAAACAAGGAGAAAACGTTTCTTCAGGAGTTTAAAATTCACTCTCAATCGAATACATATTTTTTTCGAGTATCTTTTTTCCTCGTGGAGAAAAACATAACCCCAAGCGCATTATTTAGTGGAGATAAATGATATATATTTTTTCTCAGGATAACGACACACCTCGTGATTTCAGCAATTAGAACATTATTTCGGCTAGATACTCAATTACTCATGCAAGTGTATGTTGTAGGCATGGCTATGTCTATTAGCTCTGGACCTCTGGTCCTCTAATGCTTCACATTCATAGAACTGTCAGCTTAATGTTTTTTTAGAAACACTATAGACGCTCACAACACGCGCACACTCATCCCTAGAAACACACACGCATACCTTATCTTTATAAGCAACTAAGCCGGTATATCTTGAGATTAATCATGGACGTCTCGCTGTCGACAGATACACCGCCTACTACGGAAAAAAATTAGTTGTAAATGCAAACATTCATGTCAAATTTAAAATTTGAACTTGAGTGGACTGATTTCGCTATAAGAAACCTAACCAGTTGAGTTATACTCACTTTTTTTAAGATTGTATGGAATAGAACGAAATGTTGAATAGATGAATAATTTGATGGTATAAACGAATGATTTGACTACTATAAAATGAAAATTTATTTTGAATAATACTATGGAGTTTATATGTAGAAAATTTTAGTAAAAACTCACCACGTTTGGCACATTGATCGGCGTACACGACGAACGTCTTGATTGTAGTGAAAATTTCTATTTGAGAAAAATAATCTGATTTATATCTAAAAGTTTTGGAACCTCTGGATCGTGTTAAGAACTGTACAAGGAACACCCAAATAAAAAAAATCACCATTTCCTGTGAAATCCTGTGGAGATATATTACCCTGGTTGAGCAGAGGGGGAGAGAGAGTGCCTCTTGGACGGGATTCGTGATTCGCGAATATTAACACGATCGTTTTATGTTGTTCAGTTCATCACTCTTGTAGTTCTGGTTCCCATGTATTTGACTTGCACAACGTGTTTATTGGTAAGATCTTAGCTGTTCACATCCTTAGTCCTGGAAACACTCTATCTTCTTCCAGGAAAACTCTTTGTTGGTGCTAATAAACAAACCATTAGACCCTTGCCGGTCCAATGGTGCAATGCTCTTGACGTACGAACTTATTTAAAACGCCGAAAAGAAAAAGACCAAAAAAATATATGTGTGTGGTCAACAATACGAGATACAGTATCTTTGGCCGAAAGCTCCTAGAAGATGATCAATGATAATATAATTTTTTAAGTTGATCCCATGCCGATCGGTGAATCGAATGTACACCGTTTGTCGTTTCAGCTAATTTTATTTCGCACCTGATACAAATTGCTCCACTAATCCTGGATGAAGGTACGAAACATCCAGTGTACTGTTCAGGCTTTTCCTAGCTTAATGTGGTGAAAAGCGGATCGAGCAGCTAACTAGTACTATCTTAGTGGCGACGAATAGCAGTGAGCTTCCTTCATTGTCCTTCAGTTTTGCTATACACTCATGTCTTTTCGAGAGTGATTTTAAACGTCGAGAGAATATCTCTCATTGTTTGCATCTTACTTAAATTGTTATGAAATTTTTTAAAAAAATTTAAAAAATATATTAACATGTTATATCACTCTATAAACATAGAATTTAAAATTCAACTTTTATACGTCACAACGAAAAGAGTAAATTTGTCTGTGAATATACGTTAACTAGCTGTTGTTAATTTGTTTTTTCGTTGTGACACGTAGAAATTAAATTTTAAGTTGTCTGTTTGTGAAATGATATATCACATATAATATATCTTCTTAATTTTTTTAATTTTTTTCATAACTTTTAAATAACATGCAAATCACCAGAACACATTTTCTTAAGCTAAGAATAGTTTTTTTTGTTTTCTTGGTCCTCTTTTTCCGTGGAGATCAGCGATCATGACCACACGCGTAAACCCGTAGTACGACGACGTCAAGGCGTGCGTACGTGATGCATGCAACATGCGTGCTCAGGTGTGGACACGTGGCTGCGTGTGCATGGCGTCGGTGATAGTACCGTCCACGTCTGCATTCCACTCAACACGCGCGTCTTTTGATTGATCGGCCGGCAACGTACGTCGGTGGTTCGAAGCGATGCTGCTGATCGATCTTGCATAGATGTACGTACAGTGATCTAAAGCATATGAGGTTGCAACGTTTTTGTCATCGTGTTCCTGAGCCGCTTTTTTGCTCCGGCGAAGGAACATACGGACACTGACACTAATTTTATGAAAGTATTATACATGAATGCATATATTTCTGGCTGACCATTCGGACTGATCTGTTAAGAAAGTAGAGCAATTTGCATGAAATTTCACCGGCGTAGAGAATGGTTAATTTGATTCCCATACGAACGGCAAAATTTCCACTCGTAGTTTGGCAAGCATGATCTCCCTTCATACACTACTGGACTACTGGAGAACTGATCTTTGGTCGGGATCCCAATAACCAAAATAGTCCCGGTTCGAATAAGAACCGCTAGTCCCGGTTGGTATTACCAACCGGGACTAAAGATGATCTTTAGCCCCGGTTCACACCTTCACCAGCCGTGTCAGGCTCGTGTCAAGAGACCGGGGATCTTTAGTCCCGGTTGATGTCACCAACCGAGACTATAGATCCTCACTTTAGTCTCGGTTGGTAACACAAATCGAGACTAAAGATGATTTAGATCTTTAGTCCCGGTTAGTGTTATTAACCGGGACTAAAGTGATCTACCTTTTTATACATCTTCGTCATCCTCCAGTCCGAGCCATTGCTGCCAAGAGGAGGAGGAAGAAGGTGCTGCCAAAATTTTTGATAAAATTGGATTGGTGATAATATACAAATTGGAGAGATCGAAAAGGTTAGCAAATCCATTCTCTAATAATATATGCTTAGCATATTACATTTATAGCTTTGTTTCTATAAAATATTGACTCCAATAAGATTTATGCAAAATGATTAGAGAGAAAATATGTGTAGGCAAAATTAGGTTGATTTGAAATTAAAAAAATTGGATACATATGTTATAAAAGAGATGACCGAGGGAAAATATAGAAAACTAAGATAAAAAAATTGAAAACTAACTTAGTTTAATAAAATAGTTAGAAAAAAAGTATAATTCGTTAAAGATATGTTTTCAGCTTTACAAACCATAAAAAAGAATAATATGTGGGACTATTGTAAAATTATTGTATGATTATTTGTCAAAAAAATAGAAAACAAAGGTAATTGAAAAATATGTAATATAGCTAGAAATAATGTTCGTACAATAAGAAAATATGTTTAGCACTTTAATAAAAATTTAAAAATAATTGTAAACTTCTCTTCCTTCTCGTCGTCATCTTTGTAGCTCTTTTCTAAAAATTAGTTTTACTTTGAATCATGATGTTTTAAATTATTATATGATTATTTAATTAGTTTCAATTGTGTGGATTTCATTAGTAACATTGGACTATTTGATGTATAGATGGATCGGCAATGGATGTACACCGCGGACTGACGGTCAAAAGAGTATATTGAAGGCGTGCATTATTTTTTGAATGTGGCCAATGCTAACAAGTACAAGGGTTTCATGTGTTGTCCATGCAAAAAGTGCAGTAACTAGAAGGAGTATTCATAATCAAGAACTATTCATGCGCACTTGTTTGAGTCTGGATTCATGTCTAGATATAATTGTTGGACCTCGCACGGAGAGCTAGGGGTTACAATGGAAGAAGATGAAGTAGAAGACGAGAATATTCCGGACTGGGCTCATCAATACGGTGGATTTGAAGAAAATCAAGGAGGCGAGGCGGACGGAGCTGTTGAACATAACGACGCTGTAGATGATCTTGGTCAGATGTTGCGGGACATAAAGGACGGCTGCGAAAGTGAGAAGGAGGTCCAAAAATTAGACCGTATGTTAGCGGACCACAAAACTTCGTTATACCTAGGTTGCGAACAGGGGCACAAAAAGTTGGGTACGACGCTAGAATTCTTGCAATGGAAGGCCAAAAATGGTGATAGTGATAAGATATTTGGCGAGTTATTGGAACTCGTCAAGAACATTCTTCCGGAGGGAAACAAATTGCCTGAAACAACATACGAAGCTAAGAAGGTGGTATGCCCTCTAGGACTAGAAGTACATAAGATACACGCATGTTCGAACGATTGTATCCTCTATCGCTGTGAGGAGTACGAGAACCTAGAAGCATGCCCGGTTTGTAAAGCAATACGATATAAAATTAGACAAGATGATCCAGGTGATGTAGATGGACAACCTTCGAAGTTGATGTGGTATTTCCCTATAATACCATGGCTCAGGCGTTTGTTCAGGAACAAAGAGTATGCTAGCATGATGCGCTAGCACGCAGAAGAACGTCAACAAGACGGGATGCTGAGACACCCGCCGATGGGTCGCAGTGGCGAAACATCAACAGAACATTTCCAGACTTTGGAGAGGATGCCCGAAACGTAAGATTCGATTTAAGTACAAATGGCATGAATCCATTTGGAGAGATGAGCAGCGGCTATAGCACTTGGCCTGTGACCATGTGTATCTACAATCTCTCCCCTTGGCTATGCATGAAGCGAAAGTACATCATGATGCTAATTATCATTCAAGGCCCAAAGCAACCTGGTAATGACATTGATGTGTACCTAAGACCATTGGTTGAGGGTCTGCTTCTGCTGTGAAACAAAGAAGGTGTCCCCGTGTGGGACGACGACAAACAGGAGCAATTTAACCTAAGAGAGTTGCTGTTCGTGACTATTAACGATTGGCCTGCGCTTAGCAACCTATCCGGACAATCAAACAAGGGATACAAGGCTTGCACCCATTGTATGGATGAAACTGAAAGTACGTATCTGAAACACTGCAGGAAGGTTGTTTACATGGGCCATCGTCAATTCCTTGTTGCAACCCATCCTTTACGGAAAAATGGCAAGCATTTCGAACAGAAGGCAGACCACCGTACTAAGCCTAAATATCGCAACGGAAAAGCCGTGTTTGCTATGGTGAAAGATCTAAAAGTAATATTTGGAAAGGGATCTGGCAACCAACCTATAGAGAGCGAAGATGGTCACGCGGCGATGTGGAAGAAAAAGTCTATTTTTTGGGAGTTACCCTATTGGAAAGTCTTAGACGTCTGGCACGCAATGGACGTGATGCACTTCAGTAAGAACCTTTGCATCAACCTGTTAGGCTTTCTAGGTGTATATGGGAAGTTGAAAGAGACACTTGAAGCACATAATGATCTCAAGCATATGCAACAAAGCGAGGACCTTCACCCGGAACCAAGGAATAAAGGAAGCCATTACTTGAGTCCTGCAAGCTACACCCTGAGCAAGGAAGAGAAGGAAAGTATGTTTGAATGCTTGGAGAGCATAAAGGTACCGTCTGGATACTCCTCGAATATAAAAAGAATAATAAGCATGAAGGAGAAGAAGTTCACAAACCTAGTCTCATGACTGTCACGTGTTGATGACACAATTGCTTCCTGTTATAATTCGTGCTATCCTTCCTGATAATGTCCGAGGAACAATAACAAAGCTATGTGCTTTCATGAACGCAATTTCGCAAAAAATCATCGAACTAGACAGTTTAACAACCCTTCAAGATGACATGGTCCAATGTCTTGTCGGCTTTGAGATGATCTTTCCACCGTCATTCTTCAATATAATGACACATCTTCTATGTCACCTTGTGAAAGAGATCGGTATTCTCGGTCCTATGTACCTACACAACATGTTTCCTTTCGAGAGGTACAGGGGCGTTCTAAAGAAATATATTTGTAACCATTCTCGTCCGGAAGCAAGCATCGTCAAGGATTATGGAACAGAGGAGGTCATTGAGTTCTGCGTAGAATTTATTGAAGACCTTCGTCCAATCGGGGTACTCGAATCAAGCCATGAGGGGAGACTACGTGGAAAGGGGACTCTTGGAAGGAAAGCAATAATTACTGTGGACAACGATTTATTCCGTAAAGCACATTTCACGGTTTTACAACAATCTTCGTTGGTGGCTCCTTACATCGAGGAGCACCTGGCGATTGTTCGCTCAAAAAACATCGGCAAGTCCAATGCATGGATTACACGCCATCACATCGATACTTTCCCCGCTTGGCTACGACAACATCTAATGGGTACCGAAACCATTGACCGATAACTAGCCTTCTTGGCGAGGGGGCCTTCTTGCTCGATATCGACATTCCAAGGATATGAAATCAATGGGTATACATTTTACACAAGAACCCAAGACAGAAAGAGCACACACCAGAACTTTGTTATTCGTATCGATGCCATGAGATACGATGGTGCAACTAGCACGTATTACGGTGTCATTGAGGACATCTGGAAACTAGACTGCGGACCCCTAAAGATACCTCTGTTTTGATGCCAATGGGTTAGGCTCACTGGTGGAGGCGTAACGATTGATGACAGTGGGATGACAATGATTGACCTAAGCAAGGTTGGATACTCAGACTAACCATTTGTCCTAGCCAATGATATAACACAAGTTTTCTACGTGAAGGACATGTCTAGCAAACCAAAGAAGGGTAAAGGACCCGACGAGCCAAAGCGCCACGTGGTTCTCCTAGGCAAAAGGAAAATCGTCGGAGTCGAGAATAAGACTGACGAAGATTATTGCGTAAGGAAAATCTGTTTGACGGGCAACCTCCGTTCGCGGTGACGGTTGACCCGAGCATCCTCCTATCAAAGGAGGACACCCCTTACGCAACGATCATAGCGAAGGAACATTAGTGAGGAGAAAGTATGTGAGGAAAACAGTGACAAAGGTTGTTGTATGGACGATGCAAATTATTTATAATGTATTGAAGGCCATGCAATGTTTGTGTTTTTTACTAATACAACTATATAAGGAAAACAGTGACATAGGTTGTTGTATGGACGATACAAATTATTTATAATATATTGAAGGCCATGCAATGTTTGTGTTTTTTACTAATACAATTATATATGTAATAATAATTTTAAACTATTTAAATAGGTCATATGTTATGTACATATGATTAATACTATTTAAATAGTATTTAAATTGGTTATATTTTAATTATATATTATTATTGAAATGTAATAGAAGATTTAAACTATCTAAATTGGTCATATATTAATTATATATATTTTAAATGTAATAACAATTTAAAACTATTTAAATAGGTCATATGTTATTAGATAGTTTAATACTATTTAAATAGTATTTAAATTGGTCATATGTTAATTATATATATATTTTAAATGTAATAGCAATTTTAAAATATTTAAATAGGTCATATGTTAATTATATGTGATTATTTATATTTAATAATAATTTTAAACTATTTAGATCGAGCATATGTTATTTAAATGTTTTAATCTTTAGTCCTGGTTGTTAAACATAGCAGGGACAAAAAGATATTTTGGAAACAATGGGAAATTATCTTTAGTCCGGTTGGTGGAATCAACCGGGACTAACTAAAGATATCTTTAGTCCCAGTTTATTCCACCAACCAGGACTAAAGATCCCGACTATAAATAGTTGTGCGCATCGTCTTCTCCACCGATCCACACTTAACCGTTCCATTCTCAACGCCGATCGTCCGCCTTTGCCGTCGCCGTCGTCTTCGTCGTCTCCGCCGCCGTACGTCGTCGCCGACCTCACCGCCACGCTGAAGCCGAGGTTTGCGCCGATCTCTCCACTCTCGATCTATGTCTCGACTCCCTCGATCACTCTCGATCGCATCCGCGCACGGCCGCCACCGTGTCACGCCCGGAAATTCACTACCAGAATTTCCGAAACTGACTGTGCATTAAAATCCCTGTCCAGGACCAGCCAGGGTACACAGACGACAAAGTTGGCATACAGTTCCATGTCTTACAAACAGAGTAAATGTCTTACAAAAATGCAGCGGAAAGAGGAAAACAAACTAAACTAAGAGCAGGACTCTTGCAGTAGGCTGGCACCATTCCACACGCATCCTCGACGGCGGACGAAGCCTACTCCTCTGAGAAGCCTCCATCGGACGCATATTCCTCTTCTGGTGTGGGGCAAAATTAAGCAAGGCTGATTACTACCCACTGTATTCAACAAGTCATACCAGAAAAGGGAGGTATGATGCAGGGTATTCCAAAGGAAGGCAGGGGTTTATTTGCATAAAGTAAGTATTTAAAACTAACAATTGAAAGCAGTAGTAAAACATTGAATTGATTGAACAATATTAAACCATCACTGTCCAACGCTACACCATGTTGTGACAGGCCCAAACCATCCACCTGAACTAAACCAGCTCCAGTAAATCCAATTATTAAGAAAGTGAGCCTAATCACGGTGAATCTGGTTGATCGCCGATAACCGTGGGCACGGCTATTCGAATAGTTCTACTCTGATCAGAGGTGTACAACTGTACCCACAAGACACAGTCACACAACACGTTACCGTGCACCAACATACCACCATGGTACACCAGAAAAGAACTGCGACAGGACCCATCGTACAACCCTTCCTAACCAAGCGCACCACACCTCAGGTTTCGCCCCCACCTTTAAACCAAGGCAGGCAGCCCCCTCTCGTGCCTAGGTGAATCTGACAGCTGATCAACGGGTAAACCCCCGCCGACCCAACTCCATCACGCCCACCCTCGCTTGGGTACATCGGCTAGGAAAAAGCCATACTACAAGTCCAGCCATTACCCATGCTGGCTTGTGGAAAGTACGATAATTCTTCCAGGGTTTCCCGTGAACCGGTCCTTAAATGCCATGGGTGCTTCCATCAAAACCATGCACCCACAGCCCACCATTAGCATATTTTAATTAAATATTATTACCATGGTGGCTCCTAAACCAAAGTGTCACCATAGGGACTACATTAATTAATTATTTAAGGTGACCCCCTTTAGTGAGCTAAGTTAGCTAAGCATGGCTAAGCACTCCTAAAATCAATGAATAAAGAATTAATTACCCAAGCTATCAAAGGTACAAGATAATCAATATAATTGGCTGAGTACAATAGGTAAGAACCCACATAAAATGACATTACGAAATAATGCAACATTTACAGAAAAATAAGGTATTTGTAAATTTAGGCACAATATGATCAATGCGAAGAATGACTTGCCTTGCTCTTGAGTTGAAGCTACTTCTGCGACGATCTCGAAATAAACGGGCACGTCGAAAATGCCGAAATCTACGTGACAAACAAAGCAAACAACAATACCTGCCATAAGTCTACTGAAACAAAGCTCAAAAGTATCTTTAATGGATTCTTTGCGTTTTTATGAATTTAATGAAATTTGAATGGACTTAAACGGAGCTCGGATGAATTAGTTATGAATTTTTGAAGTTATCTGTGTTTTTACTATAACAGAAAAAACCTTAATTGAATTATTGTGCAATTAATGCCCAGGGCTGACGTCAGCGGGCGCGCGGCGGCTGGTCCACCGTGGACCGAGTCCACGGGTCCATGGCGCCGCGGCGCACCACGTGGCGCACGCGTGGCGCCGACGCGGTGACCACGCGGCGGCCACGCGGGACGGGAGAGGGACGGCCGGGATTGGCCCGAGTGGCCGATCCAACGGCCCACGCGCACGGGCGGCTGGCGGTTGGCGGCTGGGGTGGCACGGCCCGAGCTCGGCCGGCCACCCATGGCGCGCGGCGGCCGGAGGGGGAGAGGGAAGGGAGGGGGAGAGAAAAAAAAGGGGCTCACCGAGCTCCACCGGAGGCGGAGCCCGGTACGGCGGCTAGCGGCGCGGGAGCAACGCGGCGCAACGGCGATCTCGGGCACGAGAGCGAGAGGCGAAAGGGGGAAACGGAGGAGCGGCGTCCGGGGGTCTGTTTTAAAGCGTCGGGGAAGGCGGAACGTGGCCGAGACGCGCGGACTCGGCGGCGGAGTGGGAGAGAGAGAGAGAGGCCGGGAAAAGGAGATCCCGTCCCTCTCGCGCGACGGTTGCGGGAGGAGTGGGGCGCGGATGAGGTGCGTCGTGGGCGCGTGCGCCCGCGGAACGCACGGGGCGCGGGGAGGTGGGCGGAACGACGGCCGAGTGGTTGCTCCCCTCCGGTTCCGCCGGTCGGAGGAGGAGAACGACCCCGACAGGTGGGGCCTACCTGTCGGTGGCCCGGACCGGGGGGGGAGGGACTCCGGACTTCGGCGGGCGAGCGCGGCGCGTGCGGGCCGCGGCCTACGGCTAGCCCAAGAGAGAGAGAGGGCGTGATGGGGAAGGCCGGCTAGGCCGGCCCAAGTGGGACGGGATGGCGCGCGCGTGCGGCCGGGCAACTGGGCTGGGCTGCCGGCCCAGGAGGGGAAGCAAAGGAGGGGAAAAAATAAAAAGAAAAAAGAAAGCCCTGAGATTAATTTAAATTCCGAATTGATTTTAATTGGTTTAAAATTATTTCTAGGGCTCTGAAAATTCCACTAAAAATCATGTTAATGCATTTTGCCGTGGGGAACTCAAGAAAAATTCCACCTTGCCATTTCCACTTCTTTACTGCATTATTTAATTTGGTTTCTCTCCAGATTATCTAAATAATTTCTCATATAAATTCTTAAACTTGATTTTTACGACATAGGAGAAACTTCAGGGTGTGACAACCGACCCCCCTTAAACAAAATCTCAACCCCGAGATTCGGAGGTGCTGGCGAAGAGGTGCGGATGGGCGGCCTTCAGTTCATCTTCTCTTTCCCATGTAGCTTCTTCCTCGGGGTGATGGCTCCACTGAACTCTGCATAACCTGGTAACCTTGTTTCTGGTCCTCCGCTCGCTAGTTTCAAGAATATGAATTGTCTTCTCCACATAAGTCAAGTCCTCTTGAATCACAATTTGATTGGGACTGGCCTGCTCTTCCGGTACTCTCAAACATTTCTTCAATTGTGAGACGTGAAATACATCGTGGATACCAGCCATGTTGGGTGGAAGCTCAAGCTGGTAAGCAACTTCTCCTCGACGTTCGCGGATCCTGTATGGTCCCACAAAGCATGTTGCCAATTTGCCTTTAGTCTGGAAGTGGTGTACTCCTCGAAGCGGTGTGACGCGAAGGTACACGTAGTCCCCTGTTTCGAAAGCTAGCTCCCTTCGACGATTGTCGACATAGCTTTTCTGTCGAGACTGCGCGATTCTCAACCTTTCTCTGATGGTTCTGACCTTTTCTTCCGCATCGCTCAAGACTTCAGTCCCAAACAGTTGTCGTTCTCCGGTCTGATCCTAAAAGAGCAGGGTGCGGCACTTTATGCCATACAACGCCTCAAAGGGTGCCATTTGCAAGCTGGCTTGATAGCTGTTGTTGTAGGTGAACTCGGCATATGGCAAACTCTTGTCCCATGCTCCTCCAAAATTGAGCGCACAGGCTCTGAGCATATCCTCGAGTATCTGGTTCACTCGCTTGGTTTGACCATCGGTCTGCGGGTGGTAAGCCGTGCTAAAATTCAAACGGGTACCCAATTCTTCTTGTAACTTCTGTCAGAACTTTGAGGTGAACTGACTTCCTCGATCCGATACGATCTTTTTAGGCACTCCATGCAAACACATGATTCTTGCGAGGTAGAGTTCTGCTAGTTTCTTTCCGGAGTAGGTAGTGTGCACATGAATGAAATGAGCCACCTTCGTGAGTCGATCTACAATGACCCAAATAGAATCATGTCCAGATGATGTTCTTGGCAAATCTGTGATGAAATCCAATCCAATTTCTTCCCATTTCCATTCCGGAATTTGGAGAGGCTGTAACAGTCCTGCGGGCCTTTGATGTTCTGCGTTGACTCGCTGACATACGTCACAGAGTGCGACGAATTCAGCTATTTCTCTTTTCATGCTAACTCACCAAAATTTTTCTTTAAGATCCTGGTACATCTTGGTACTCCCAGGGTGGATTGAATACTGAGTTTGATGGGCTTCCGTGAGTATCAACTCCTTTAATTCTTTGTCTTCCGGGATGCACAGTCTTTCTCCCATCCAGATCGTGCCATGCTCGTCTTCGGAGAAATCTCGGGCCTTTCCGACCCTCATGTTTTTCTTGAGCTCTGCTATCTCCGGATCTTTAGTTTGAGCTGCTCGAACTTGCTCCACGAGCGTTGGTCGTGCTTCTAGAGCGGACGCGAACCCATGTTCAACAATACCGAGGTTCAGCCGTTCGAAGTCTTGCTGTAACTGGTTTGTCACCTCTTCCGTACTGGTGGAGTTGCAGTAGCTCTTTCAGCTTAAAGCATATGCCACTACATTAGCTTTACTGGGATGGTAATGGATTCCCAAATCATAGTCTTTAATCAATTCCAGCCATCTTCGCTGACGGAGATTTAAGTCCGGTTGGGTGAAGATATACTTCAAACTCTTGTGATCCGTATACACCTCGCAATGGTTTCCAATAAGGTAATGCCTCCAGATCTTTAGGGCATGTACCACTGTTGCTAATTCCAGGTCATGAGTGGGGTTATTATTTTCATGTGGACGCAACTGTCGTGAAGCATACGCGACCACTTTGCCTTCCTGCATCAGCACACATCCTAGCCCTTGGCGACATGCGTCACAATAAACCTGAAAATCTTTCGTCTGGTCTGGCAGAATTAAGACTGGTGCCATTACCAACTTCTTCTTAAGTTCCTCAAAACTTTTATCACACTCTACTGACCATTTGAACTTCTCGTCCTTTTTCAATAGCTGCATCATCGGTTTCGCAATCCTGGAGAAATTTTCGATGAACCGACGGTAGTAACCCGCAAGTCCAAGAAAACTTCGGATCTGCGTGACTGTCTTCGGTGAGGTCCACTTCGTAACCGACTCCACATTCGCTGGATCCACCGCTACTCCTTGAGCAGTTATAATGTGACCCAAGAATTGCACTTCCTTTAGCCAAAAGTCACATTTGCTGAACTTGGCATACAACTGATGCTCCTTCAATTTCTCAAGCGCTAAGCGAAGATGCTGCTCGTGTTCCTCCTCAGACTTAGAGTAGATGAGTATGTCATCGATAAAGACCACAACAAACTTGTCCAAGAATTCCATAAACACCTTGTTCATCAGGTTCATGAAGAACGCCGGTGCGTTAGTGAGTCCAGAGGACATAACTGTGCACTCGAACAATCCATACCGAGTGACAAAGGCAGTCTTCGGAATGTCCTCTTCTTGGATCCTCAACTGATGGTAGCCTGATCGCAAGTCTATCTTGGAGAACAGTGTTGCTCCTTTCAATTGATCAAACAAATCATCAATCTTGGGCAACGGGTATTTGTTCTCAATAGTGACATCATTAAGTGTGCGGTAATCGACGCACATCCTTTTAGTCTTGTCCTTCTTCTCCACAAAAATTACCGGAGCACCCCAAGGTGACATGCTCGGGCGGATGTATCCCTTCAGTAGCTGCTCGTCAACTTGCTTCTTGACTTCTGCCAACTTGTTGGCTCCCATCCTGTATGGTCTCTTGTGTATCGGGGCAGTTCCCGGTACTAGGTCGATCCGAAACTCAATTTCTCTTTTAGGCGGCATCGTCGTCAGATCGTCCGGAAAGACTTCAGGATACTATCTTACAATTGGGATATCCTCCAACTTCTTAGGGGTTTTCTCCACCTTGTCATCCGGTTCCTCGATGGCGGTCTGATTCAAGCTCACTACAGTCTTCTGCGGTGCGGGAGATTTAAAAGTGGTCTTTTCACCCTGATCATTGATCAACGTGATGGTGCGACTTGCGCAGTCGATCACTCCCTTGTGTCTTGTTAGCCAATCCATCCCAAGAATGACATCTAGGCCTTTTGATTCAAGAAGGATAAGGTTGGCTAGAAATTGTAACCTTTGGATCTCTATTGTCACTGAGGGGCAGTAGTGAGCGGTGTTCATGTTGTTTCCAAGGGTATGAACTCGCATAGGTACCTTAAGTTCCACTACTGATAACCCATGTGCCCCAACAAAATGCTAGGAAATAAAGGAGTGTGTTGCACCAGATCAAATAATACCGTAGTAGGGACCGAGTTAACAGGGAACGTACCTAGTATGACTTCTGGAGCTGCCTGTGCTTCCTCGGCCGAGGCATGGTTGACGCGGGCTTGCACAAACTGTGGTCTGGCGCGCTTGGGTTTCGGGCACTTATCAGCGAAGTGTCCAGGCTCGCCGTAGTTGTAGCACGTCCCAGGTTTTCTCCAGGCTCTCTCCTGGGTTGAGCCGGCTGAGTCGGCTGTGCTGGTGCCATCGGAGGACGTGGAGCTGGATTGCGATGGTGCTGGCCACCGCTATTGTTGGGTCCACCCTGCTGTCCGGGCACGAAGCGGGGTCTCTGACTGCTGCCCTGGTGTGCCTTGAATTGGGCCACTTTCCTCTTGCGGTCCATCTTGTTGCGTTGGTCTTCTTGACGAATGGCCTTGTCGACCAGCTTCTCGAAGTCGGCATAGTCTCCCGAAATCAGCTGGTTGGTCAACTCATCCTCCAGGCAGGAAAGAAACTTTTTCTGCCTTTCTGCATCGGTGTGCACGTCCTCCAGGGCATAACGCGCGAGACGGTTGAACTCATGGAGATACTCCGTCACAGTCCGGTTACCTTGATGGAGTGATCTGAATTCCCTCTTCTTCTGGGCCACGATGCCGTCGGGAATTTGAGCTTTCCTGAAACTGCGGCAGAATTCCGCCCAGGTGACTTCCGTTCCGGGCGGACGGGTGACCAAATAATTATCCCACCAGGCTGAAGCGGGACCCTGCAACTGGTGGGTGGCAAAGGCGACCTTCTCTTGGTCGTTGCATTGTAGGAGGTTGAGTTTCTTCTCGATGGCATGGAGCCAGTCATTCGCCTCCATGGGGTTAGAAGTACTTGAGAAAGTTGGTGGCCGGACGCGAAGGAACTCCGGCAGTTTGGATTGGGGTGGCGGGCTGAATTGTTAGTTCTGCTGGGCCTGCTGCTGCTGCTAGGCCTGTTGTTGCATCTGCTGCATCATTTGTTGTTGCATTTGTTGTTGTTGCTACTGCATTTGTTGCATCATGGCAGTCATCATCTGTGTTTGACTGGCCAACACCTGAGCAATAGTGGGATTCTCAGGTGGTAGGGGAGGAGGAACGTTGTTATGTGCTCCATTGGCTTGTGATCCCGCCGATGGATCCTCCTGTCCGCTGGTGTTACCACTCATTCTTGTGTTGACCATCTGGAGGAGAAGAACCAGCAGAAAGAAATAGAAGAGGAAAAACACAGACTGCTCAAAAACTGAGCTTTAATATATATTAATTAAACTGTAATTGTTCTGATCTAATTTAAAACACTTCAAAACAGCAAGCAGAATCCTTATTAAGATAGACATACCATAGGCACATGGCATCGACCATCGGCTAAACCCCAAGAAACAAACCTAGCACACAGAATCTAACAAGAAATCAAACTAGGATAAACGGGAAAACTAAGGGTAGCGAGCCTAATGCTCGGAACGGCTCCTACGGTCGGTGCGTAGGAGGAATACCTGCCAGCTACAGACGGCAAGGGGTGGGAATCAGTGCATGCTCAAATCCAAATTAAAGAAAACAATTTAAACGACTCGAGTAACAAAAGAAAATTTTTGGTGCATGGAACATTTTATAAAAGTCAAATAAATACTAACACAACACCTAAACGATTGTGAAAACAATAAATAGCAATATTATCAAAGCAGAAATAACAGTAAAAATCCAAAATAAATAGATTTTGCTTTTCAAATGACTTAACTAATCCATTTCCTGACAAATTTTCAAAGCGAATCCAAACGAAACTCGAAATTTGTTATCCCAAAAATTTTGAAACTTCCGACCAACCTTAGTTCAGTAGTTCCCATCGAATAAACGACCCGACTTTTTCCCAAAAATCCCAAAGACCAAAGATCCCAAATTTTTCCCAAAACAATTTCAAGTTAAGGGCAAATGCATATGAAAGAGTTTCAGAGGGCTCTTAGGGTTTCCAGTTGGCTTGTCCTACGGTCAAGGTCGGCTCTGATACCAACTTGTCATGCCCGGAAATTCACTACTAGAATTTCCGAAACTAAATGTGCATTAAAATCCCTATCCAGGACCAGCCAGGGTACATAGACGACAAAGTTGACATACAGTTCCACGTCTTACAAACAGAGTAAATGTCTTACAAAAATGCAGCGGAAAGAGGAAAACAAACTAAACTAAGAGCACGACTCTTACAGCGGGCTGGCACCATTCCACGCGCATCCTCGACGGCGGACGAAACCTATTCCTCTGAGAAGCCTCCATCGGACGCATATTCCTCTTCTGGTGTGGGGAAAAATTAAGCAAGGCTGATTACTACCCACTATACTCAACAAGTCATACCGAAAAAGGGAGGTATGATGCAGGGTATTCCAAAGGAAGGAAGGCAGGGGTTTATTTGCATAAAGTAAGCATTTAAAACTAACAATTGAAAGCAGTAGTAAAATGTTGAATTGATTGAACAATATTAAACCATCACTGTCCAACGCTACACCACGTTGCGACAGGCCCAAACCATCCAACTGAACTAAACCAGTTCTAGTAAATCCAATTATTAAGAAAGTGAGCCTAATCACGGTGAATCTGGTTGATCGCCCATAACCGCGGGCACGGCTATTCGAATAGTTTTACTCTGATCAGAGGTGTACAACTGTACCCACAAGACACAGTCCCACAACACGTTACCGTGCGCCGACATACCACCATGGTACACCGGAAAAGAACTGCGACAGGACCCTTCGCGCAACCCTTCCTAACCAAGCGCACCACACCTCAGGTTTCGCCCCCACCTTTAAACCAAGGCAGGCAGCCCCCTCTCGTGCCTAGGTGAATCCGGCAGCTGATCAACGGGTAAACCCCCGCCGACCCAACTCCATCACGCTCACCCTCACCTGGGTACGTCGGCTAGGACAAAAAAAGCCATACTACAAGTCCAGCCATTACCCATGCTGGCTTGTGGAAAGTACGATAATTCTTCATGGGTTTCCCGCGAACCGGTCCTTAATTGCCATGGGTGCTCCCATCAAAACCATGCACCCACAGCCCACCATTAGCATATTTTAATTAAAAATTATTACCATGGTGGCTCCTAAACCAAAGTGTCGCCATAGGGACTACATTAATTAATTATTTAAGGTGACCCCCTTTAGTGAGCTAAGTTAGCTAAGCATGACTAAGCACTCCTAAAATCAGTGAATAAAGAATTAATTACCCAAGCTATCAAAGGTACAAGATAATGAATATAATTGGCTGAGTATAACAGGTAAGAACCCACATAAAATGACATTACGAAATAATGCAGCATTTACAGAAAAATAAGGTATTTGTAAATTTAAGCACAATATGATCGATGTGAAGCATGACTTGCCTTGCTCTTGAGTTGAAGCTACTTCTGCGATGATCTCGAAATAAACGGGCGCGTCAGAAATGCCGGAATCTACGCGACAAACAAAGCAAAAAACAATACATGCTATAAATCTTCTGAAACAAAGCACCAAAGTATCTTTAATGGATTCTCTGCATTTTTATGAATTTAATGAAATTTGAATGGACTTAAACGGAGCTCGAATGAATTAGTTATGAACTTTTGAAGTTATTTGTGTTTTTACTATAACAGAAAAAACCTTAATTGAATTATTGCACAATTAATACCCAGGGCTGACGTCAGCGGGCGAGCGGCGGCCGGTCCACCGTGGACCGAGTCCACGGGTCCACGGCGCCGCGGCGCACCACGCGGCGCACGCGTGGCGCCGACACGGCGGCCACGTGGGATGGGAGAGGGACGGCCGATACAATGCCCACATGCGCGGGCGACTGGCGGCTGGCGGCTGGGGCGGCACGGCCCGAGCTCGGCCGGCCACCCATGGCGCGTGGCGGCGGCGGCAGCCAGAACCAGCGGCCGTTGGGGGAGAGGGAAGGGAGAGGGAGAGAAAAAAAAGGGGCTCACCGAGCTCCACCAGAGGCGGAGAAGAAGGGAGGGGTGGTGGGTGTGGTGGAGGCGGAGGCGGAGCCCGGCGCAGCGGCTAGCGGCGCGGGAGCAAGGCGGCGCAACGGTGATGCCCGGCACGAGAGCGAGAAGCGAAAGGGGAAATTCAGAATTGATTTTAATCGGTTTAAAATTATTTCTATGGCTCTGAAAATTCCACTAAAAATCCTGTTAATGCATTTTGCCATGGGGAACTCAGGAAAAATTCCACCTTACCATTTCTACTTCTTTACTGCATTATTTAATTTGGTTTCTCTCCAGATTAATTAAACAATTTCTCAGATAAATTCTTAAACTTGATTTTTATGACTTAGGAGAAACTTCAGGGTGTGACACGGCGCCATGCATGCCGCCGCAACGACCGAACACCGCCGCCATGCATGCGGCCTCCACTCCCTGCGCCACTTTGCGCCGCAGCCGGCACGCCGCAGCACCGCCGCCACCCTGCGCCACCGCCCGCCACCTCGACACCACCGTGTGCCACCCCGCGCCATCACCGCTACCACCCCACGCCACCCGGCCGCTACCCCACGCCACAGCCATCACCCCGCACCACGGCCACCCCACAGCCGCCACCCCCGCCGCCGCTACCCCGCGCCACCACGACCGCCACCCCGCATCACCCAGCCGCCACCCCGCGCCACGGCCGCCTCGCCACGTCACCAAGGTCGCCGCCACCCCGCCGCCGCCACCCCGCGCCACCACGACGGCCACCCCGCGCCACCGCCGCCGTCACCCTACGCAACCCGGCCGCCACCCCGCGGCGTCGCCCGCACTTGACGGCGTAGCCGTCACCCCGCGCTACGTGAGCAGTAGAACGTGAACAAACGCGAACGATAGATTGATAGAACGTGAACGAACATGAACGATAGAACGAATGTGACCGAATGATCGAATGAACGACCGAACGAACCATAGAACGAACGACCGAACGAACGATAGAACGATAGAACGAACGAACGAACGAATGATAGAACGAACGACCGAATGAACGATAGAATGATAGAACGAACGAACGATAGAACGAATGAACGAACGAACGATAAAATGAACGAACGATAGAACGAACAAACGAACGAATGAACGAACGAACAAGCGAACGATAGAACGAATGACCGACCGAACGAACGAACGATAGAACGAACAAACGAACAAACGAATGATAGAACAAACGAACGAACGATAGAATGTGGAGGCCGTGTGGGTTCCCGGTACACATATTCTCCACAACCATTTGTATATTTCCCGTGTCTTTATTCATTCATATGTATGTATGGAACAAATTGTATCAATGTGAGCCAACTAAAAGGAGGACTAACTTAATGGTTCAAATAAAATACATTTATTAGCAGTAATAGTTCTTTAGATCATCCATATCACACGAAACCAATGTCTCTAGTCGAATATGACCGAACGATAGAACGTGACCGAATGATAGAACGAACGAACGAACGAGAACGTGGTATATATATGTATATGTTTTCAATGCAGATATGTAAGCATGATATATAGATTAATCATAGATGTACCAAATTATTTGCAATAGATTAATCATAGATGTGTTTTCAATCATAGATGTAGCAGATTAATCATAGCTGTGTTTTCAATGTACATTGTTAATGATATAATCTAACCTCTGTTTTGTTTGCAATAGTTTTCATGTTTTCACGTGGATACACTGAATATAATATTGCACACCTTTTTACATTTTCCAATAGTGATTTAATTTTTTTTCTAATAGCTACTGACTGCCATCGTTGCTCAAGCTTAAGTGGCCCCAATAACTCCAAGCAAAACTAAGGCAAGTTTCATTAATTCCCTGGTGTGTGTGTGTCTATATATATATATATATATATATATATATATATATATATATATATATATATATATATATATATATATATATGACATATGCACGTAGGTTACATGTATAACAATTAATTAACTAGTCATCGTACGTATTTCTCAACAATGTCAATATATGTATAACAATATACTCTTAGTTGATGTGTACTAGTTAATGTTACGAACAGATGGCAGATCGCGATAATTAACAGATCCTCATGGACGAGATCGCAGAGGACAGCAGCCAATATTGGGCGGATGAGGAGCAAGAGGACCCCAACCAATACCTAAACAAGGAGAGAAACGAGGGCACAAACCAAGAGAAAAGTGAAAGGCAACCGGCCATTGGAGAGAAGAGGGCACACGGTCAACAAAGTGCCGCGTGGAAGCTAGAGGGCAGGCACATTATTAGTGAAGTGGCCCCAGCCGGTATACTACGGAAGTTTGTGGGACACAGTGGTTGGATCGTGAGGGATCACATGCCTATTAGCACAGTGCACTGGCGTCAATCAAGGTCAGCCGAGGATGACGAAAGTTATCTTCCAGATACGGAGAAAGCTATGCTGTGGACCACCATGCTTGAGACCTTCACGGTCCCTGAGGCAGATCGGCCAAGATTGAAAGAATGGACGATGAAGAAAATGGCTAAATAGTTCCAGAAGTACAAGTCAGCTCTGTACAAGAAATACATCCTGAAGGGTCTAACACCTGATTTCGACAAATTAACCAAGCTGAGGGATCATTGGGATGCATTTGTCGCATACAAGACCTCCGAGCATGGGCCAGCACAAATAACAAAGAATAAAGCCAATGCCGCTAAGAAGCAGTACCATCACCGGCTAGGGTCAGGTGGCTATAAGAAGACAATCCCCAAGTGGGACAAACTGGAAGCTGGGTTGATAGAAAAGGGTATTGAGCCAGCCACAACAAACTGGCCTGAACGTTCCAGAAATTGGTACTATGCTCATGGTGGAACGCTCGATCCCACTGATGGCTCCCATGTATTCGATGATGCGATCCGCGAAGCAGCTAGCTGACTTACGGAAGCAGTGGAGGCATCTACTCAGGGAACATTCCAGCCTGACAGAGAGAAGGACGAGCTTACGCTCGCACTACAGAATCCCGAGCATCCAGGACGAACACGAGGAAAAGGCGTGGTTGCTTGGAAATACGGATTTCAAGAGGACAGCCACACTTACAAGAGTCGGATGAGGAGCAAGAGGGATACCGAGGTAAAATTAAGATATCTCGAGGAGAGGGTCGCCCTACAGGACATAAGGATGCAAGAGGAGGTCGAACGATGGGTGGACCAATGCCTGGCAGAATGATAGAGGCAGCAAACAATGCAGCCGTATGCCCCTCCAATCATGGTGAGCCCCTCAAGCAATCGCAGCAGCTGTGCTTCTACAGGGCAAGCAGGAGAACAGGGCATAGAAGGTGCAGCAGGGCCAGCTCACGACGACCCATCGTACCCCGTGGATGAAATCATGTGGCAGACACCTTGTGAGCTGCACAGTCCCTTCATGAACATATTACTCAAGGCATGCTCGTATTTTTATGATATATGTCTTGTAAAATGCAAAAGGTAGTGCATGCATCTGTTAATTACTAACTAACCTTGATTCTTGTAAAGGTGACGTCGGGCATGGCCATACCAGTGGACCCTTCAGGGACATATCATTGCAGAACAATTTCACCTGGGTACTTAAAGGTCGAGGTTGAATTGGTGGAACGAGGGTTCGAGGATCTTGAGTTGGACATCCCCGGAGGAGACGGGGAGATGAAACTAGGAGACACAGCCCACGCCATTATACTATGGTGCAAGCGGTACATCATGTTTCCCGGGCGAGCAGCGGCGTCTTCTCCTCCGTCTCCTCTGCTTGCACCCTCTCCTCCGCCTGCACTAGCTCCTCCGCCTGCACCCTCTCCTCCGCCTGCACCGGTTCCTCCACCTCAGTCTCCTCCGCATGCAACCTCTCCTTCGCTTGCACCGGCTCCTCCACCTCCGCCTCCTCTGCCTGCACCATCATCGTCTGCTCCACCTTCACCAGCTAAAAAGTCATGCCCACTTCATCCCGCGCCGTCAAAGTCCACACCACAAAGAAAGAAGCCATGACTTGACGAGCCAAAACTCTCCGCTCTCAAGAAAAGGGCGTACGACCGTACTCCCGAGGAGAATGAGGAGCTCGTACGAGCAGAAGTGAAGGCGTTCTTCGAGGCACGGAAACCACCAAAGAAGATTCCTATAGATTCGGCTGCTAAGAAGTTCTTTCAGAAGATGAGCAAACCGGTCAAGAGTGCTTTACTTTCGGATTATGACCGGTCGATGACGAAGTCGCTTAAGAAACAAAGAGGAAAGACCAAAGAAGTGCCTCAGCTCGGAAAGCAACCAAAACAATCGGTTGAGCCGTTGCTACCACCCGGTGAAGAGGAACTGAGGCAATGGATGAAAGAGACGGGTCTGAACAGGGCGCAACTAGTGGGAGATGCACCAATAACCATGGCGATAGAAGCCGATTTGAAATACAAATTTAAACTTGGTGAACCGCTTGTCAAGCCTGGTCAGGTGAACACCCTCTCTATACAAATGCACCGATTTCATCAATGGTACATGGAACTTTCATCCAAAGGTAGAATGATGATTGGAGCGAGGATAAGAAACACAGATTACTACCAAGGAGATGATGTTTTGTGGATCAACTTTGAGAATATATTCTATGTATACCAACTAGATGCTCTCGACGTTTCCATTCTCAGCTGCTGGGTTTTGTAAGTATCGTTTTAGCAAAAAATATTTTGTTTCTTAGCTCCTTCTATGTACCATTCAATGGTTGTACTCTGCCGATAAAACTGGTGCAGCAGCATTATAAGACCTACATACTATTGCCCTACAACACAAAGTGAGTTTTAACTGTTTTTTAATTTGTACCAACTTCCTCCTCGTACTCATACCGTGACATATATATCGTCTGACATAATTTGCAGATTTCACTGGGTCCTTTTCCTCTTCGACCTTGAACTATGCAAAGTCCATGTCTATGACTCAATGGATAAACCAGAGTCTACTTTCTCCAAGAGTTTTGAAGTGATAGATAGGTAATGTCATCTATTCAACTGTCATTAATTATGAACACTGCTATTGCTACTATACAGATCTCCGATATTTAATCGTAGCTTACAACTGTACATAGGGCATGGGCAAAGTTCCTTACATTGGTCCGCGGGGTTTGGAAAGAAAAACTTGGTAGGAGGTTTTATTTTCCAGTGAGTACATGCTCCCAAACATATTGAATCATTAATTGGTTCTAGAAAAAATTAGTACATTAAATCTCTCGTTGTTTCTCCTTAAGTGTGCAAAACAGGAGCAAGGGAATAACTTGTGCGGCTACTACGTCTACGAATATACTCACGCACTTGTACACCAAATCAACAGTGACAAAGATCTGGAAGTACGTAAAAATTATTCATACATTTTGTCCCGATTTCTTATTGACTTCATATACTTATATCTCAATTTTTTTCAAATGATAGATTATTTATATGAGGGAAAAACTATCCAACGAAGAATTTATCAAGGCTGTTCAAGAACAATTGATGGGATTTATCAATGAACAAATAATTGATCTCGCAGGAGAATTCCACTATGATGGAAAACCTATTGATCATCATCCCCATGTATAACATGTCTTAGGTTTCTTCGTAATATACAATAGAACATTAGAATTAATGAAGGATTGTAATATATGTATGTATTTAGATGTGCATACATGTACTTATGTGTGTGAGTATATTTCGGTAATATAAGTATATATTTACTTGAGTGCATATATGTAGGAAATATATATATGTGTAAAACATGTATTTATATATTCGCATATATGTGCATGTATGTAAAACATATTTTATATATATATATATATATATATATATATATATATATATATATATTTATACATATGTATGCATAATATATAACAACCAGCAATTGTTTTTTAAAAAAAATATCATTAGTCCCGGTTGGTATTACCAATCGGGACTAAAGATGGCTCTTTAGTCCCGGTTATTTCACCCGGGACTAAAGATGGACATCTTTAGTCCCGGATTCGTAGTCCCGGTTGCATAACCGGGACTAGAGGGTGTTACGAACCGGGGTTAAAAACCCTTCTCCACTAGTGATTCACGATGATGGTCATCGTTGACTCGTACTTTTTGTTTTTTTAGTGAGTGAAATTTGAGTGGTTTTATTTGATACCTTCACTTTTTCTGGTGCATTCTGAGCGGGAATGAAAGATTTAGTCACACCTTTGTACTTGGTAAATGCAGCTGGTAGGTCATTTGCAAGTCTTTACAAATGTATAATCTTCTAAACTTGAAACTCAGTTTCAGTCGTACGTGAATCAGAGCCTGGAATACCATGGGCATCCCAATCAATTTCCTGGCATTCTTTCTGGTACTTGAAGTCTCCCTCTAAAACCAAAAAATGTTCCTCATCAAAGATACAGTCAGCGTACCGGGCAGTAAATAGATCAGCTGTTAAGAGTTCTAAGTACTTTATGATCGACGGATATTTAAATCCCACATAAATTCTGTCACGCCCGGAAAATAGAACACTATATTCCGTTTGTGAGTGCATAATTCCTTGTCCCAAGAGGCAAGGTACACATTACAGAGTTGGTAAATATCAGAGTAAACAAACGGAAGCGAAGGTAGAGTACTTTATTACATGGGCGACCAAAGGCCCAACACTGAAAGATAAACAAATAAAAGGTGGCAGCTACGACGGACCACCACAGGCACTTCGACAGCAGGCATGAGCTAGACACCAAAGTCTTCAACTCCGAAGTACTCCTCTGCTAGAAGGGGGAAAAAGGGAGCAAGGCTGAGTACAACCACCGTACTCAGCAAGCCATGCCGGGAGAAATGCAAATATAATGCTAGGGAGTACAAAGGATTTATATATAGGGATATTTTGCATAAAACCAGCATTTCAAGATATTGAAATATTTTAAAGGCATTTTAATCCAACATGAACCTATCTCTAGTCAAAATTATTATCAAGCCGCGCACCGACGCGATCTTGCCTTAACCTAGGCCAACAAGTGCTAACTCCAATTATTTTAGTTTTAAACAGAATTAAATTCTAACTTGGGTACATTGCTCAGCTTGCCCATAACCGAGGGCGCGGCTATTCGAATAGATTAAACTCTGCTCAGAGGTGTACATCTTTACCCACTAGACATATCTTCCTCACGTGTTGCGACGTGCCACATGCCACCACGGCATACGGACGAAAGCCATGACATAACTCGTCGTTTAGCACTACCCTAAACAAAGAAGACCGACATACACTTCCCCCACCAGGCGCCCTGGGTCGAGCGGACAGTCTATGCCCCCGGGCGTACTGCCAGAGACGTCAACCCCACCAAGGGCTTCATCCATCCCTATCCGTGTCTTTTCTATTCATGGCCGTAATAGACGACGTGTTAAGCCTTACCCATTAGACAAGTGGTAGTACGGAATATGCTTTGCAACAGAGGACTGAAGACCGGTCCTTACGACGGCCGAGGTGCGACTAACAAAACCAAGCACCCCGAGCCCAGTCGAAAACAAGTTTGGGGAAATTTTGAAGGGGAAACATCACTTCATGGCTAAACAGCCACTAAACCAAAATTACCATTATTTATAAATTATTCCCAATTCTAATTATTAAAAAGTAACTCTAATTGTTTCTATGTAAGCAAGGCTAAGCATATTCCTAAAGTTTCTAGTAAGCACCACATAAATAAAGTCCTCACTAGTTTTATTTTTCCTAGGGTTATCAAGGATCAAAATAATACAAATAGTAAGGTCGTAACAAGGGAAATCGGTAAGGCTAAATAAAACAGTAATAATCGCGGGAATTTAATAAAGCGAAATGCAATAATTTAAGTAAACATAATTTTGTAAACTGGGATAGCAATATGATCAAAATGACACAACTTGCTTTGCTCACTACCAAAGTCTTCAAGATCTACCTCGAGAAAGAGCAGCTCTTCATGATCTTTGGCCCTTTTCCTTTGCGTCGACCCGACATACGCAAAGGAAAAAGGCCAAAAATAAATAAAAGCCATATAAGATGCAACAACAAAACATACAAATGGGTTTTTTTATTAATTATGGAGAAATTAGCAACTTGAACGGGTCGATTCCGAATTCAAATAGTCAAGATATGACATTTTGAATTTCGACTGTTGTTTAAATGGAATTTTGCGATTTAGTGAATTAATTTTCTAAAGGAAATTTAATTTATTGCGTCGGCCACAGGGTGCACTGGGTCCACCGTGAGCCAGGCAGGAGCGGCGGCCGTCCGGCGACGGCCTACGGGGTACGGGAGGGGAAACCACAGAGGGAGGAGAAGGCGACGGTTCTCACCGTGCGGTCACGGCGGCGAGAGGACGACGGAGTTGGCCGGCGGCGAGGAAGAACCGGTGAGAAGCTTCGGGTCGTCGGCGTCGTCGTGGTTCCCGTGGTCCTCGTGCTTGACGGGTGTGTGGACGGGGAAGAGGAGGAGGTGGCGATGCTAACCGCAGCGACGCTAGGCTCCGAGGAGGTCCCGACCGTCGACAACGATAGCCGGAGTTGTGACGGCGACGGCGCAAGAGAACAGCGACGCGGCTGCTCGGGAGAGTGGGAGAGGAGGGCGACGGTGTGCGGGGAGGAAGGAGGAGGCCGAGGGCTTCCTCTTATAGGCCGGAGGGAAGGGAGACGGGCGCCAGGGAAGGAGATCGACGCCGGCCATGGTAGAGCTCACCATTGATGCGAGCTTTCAAAATCCACCACGAAATAATGCCGATTTGAGTGGGATTTGTTGGGGGAATTGATGAGGAGGATGTGAGGAATCCATTTTCGCAATTAAATCGGAGGAAAATCAATCGTGGAGGGAGATCAATCGGTGGCGGCAGCGTCTCTACGTTCACGGGAGAGAGAGAGCCGGTTAGAGGTTGAAGACACCTCCGACAGGTGGGCCCCATGGCCGGGAAGGAGGAGGTGGCGAGCTGGCGGGCTGGCTGGGCCGGGAGGGGAGGGGGCGATGGCTTGGGCCGAGGAAAGGGAGGGGGGCGGCCTAGGCCAAGGGAAGGGAAGGGGCGGCCTGGGCCGGGGGGGGAGTGGCGGCTTGGCTGGGCCGAGATGGAGGAGGCGACGGCCTGGGCCATGCAGGCCGGGGTGGGGAGGAAGGAGGGAGAGACCGGAGTGGGCCGAGAATGGCCCAAGAGAGGGAGAGAGGTTTATTTTAATTTTTTTCCCTTTTTAGAGAATATGAGAAGTATTTTTGTTGCATTAAAAATATTTATAGTGCTCTAAAAATTCGAGTAAAAATTGTTTAAATATTTTGAAGCATGAGGAATTCAACAAAAATTCCCACACTTTGGTTCGAGTTGGATCTTGGGGATTTTTAATTGTTGAAGGCTAAATTTGATTTTTACAATTTCTAGGAATACATTAAAAGGTCAAATTTTAGGGTGATTTTCAGGGCGCGACAAATTCCCACTTTTCTGTGTGGGCCCATAGCAGTATGCTGTGGTGGTGAGATCGTACGTATACAGCATAACCAAACTTACACAAATGAGAAATACTTAGAGGATTTTCACATACTAACTGCATTGGGGAAGTTTGATGATATGCAGTTGGTCGTAGTTGGACAAGGTCAATAGCATGCAGTACTGCATGGCCCCAACACAATGAAGGCAATTTGCTATTCATCAATAGTGGTCAAGCAATAAGCTTGATTCTTTTGATCAGTGATTGAACCAATCCATTTTGTGTGTGGACGTATGGAACAGAATGCTGAACCTGAATTCCCAATGCCATGCAATAATCATCGAATGCATAAGATTTAAATTCGGCAGCGTTGTCCATACGGATTGATTGAATCCTATGTTTAGGGTAATTTGCCTTCAACCTTATTAGTTGAGACATTATTTTAGCACAGGTATAGTTTTGTGTTGAGAGAAGACACACATGAGACCATCTAGTAGATGCGTCAATTAAAATCATGAAATATCTGAACGATCCAGATGTTGGCACAATAGGGCCACAAATATCTTCTTGAATACATTCAAGGAATTTAAGTGGTTCGGTTCTGATTTTGAGATAAGAAGGTCTCAAAATCAGTTTCCCAATAGCATATGCAGTGCATACAAAATCAGATGATTTGGAAAATCGTTCAGTGATCAAATTATGACCAATGGAGCTACCAATAATTTTTCTCATCATCCCAATACCGGGGTGCCCAAGTCGATCATGCCAAGTGTGGAATGCATCGACATTTTGAAAAATTACTTTATACGCAACATGTGAAATGGGCTTAATGTATGTATAGTACAATCCAGATATGAGAGATGGAATTTTCTCGCAAATGTGTTTGCCATATCTGTTTTGTTTTAGTTAAGAGAAGAAATTCTTCTCGATTATGCATATGGGTTTCAATGTGGAACCCATTTTAACGGATATCGCTATAACTTAGTAGGGTACGGGTTGAATCAGGATATAGTAGGGCATATTTGATTGTGATTTGTGTACCCATAGGGAGTGTAATAGTTGCTTGTCCAGACCCAACTATTACAGCATTGCGTCCAGTGATGGTCAAAACTTTGCCTTCTCTCTTCTAGAGAGATTGAAAGTATTTGATCTCCCTAAGTATAGAGTTTGTGGTACCACAGTTCACAAGACATAATTTCTCTCCTATCGAACTAACATTCTTGGACATCTTCGCAATTAATTTCCTTCTCTTCCTCTTCTCCTTCGCGAGCAGTGCTGATAACGTGTTAGAATACAAAGTGGGAGCGAGAGAGATTGAGCGAGATAAATCAAATTTTGTATTCAAATATAGTTTGTACATGGATGATTACAAGTATTTATATAGCAAAATGGGATGTGAAGATAGTGTGAACTTGTCCTAACAGAACATGTCCCTTATATAAGGTGTGTCTCTTCATGGATAAATACAACTAACACGTGCTAATTGATTATCAAGTAATCTTAACAGTACATACATGTATACAAACAATGAAAATGTGCTCCATTCGTCTCAAAACAAAACTATTTCTACCAACCACAATCATTCTCTATTTAATTTTCTCACCTATTTTTTATTCTCAACCAATCATAATATTTGTCAAATTATTTTTACATACTTTTTTAGTACCCATATTTAACTTAAAAATATTTATATACTTATGTTATATGAAGATCGATACATATACATGTTGTACATTGTTGTCAAACATGCTTTTGGCGAGCCAATGTTCTCGTAGCTACAGAGCTGCTACATGTTGTCTAGACTCTAGATACATAACTACTACAGAAAAGATTTTTCCGGACGAGACCCCCATTAAGAAACGATTTTTCCGGACGAGGCCCCATTAAGTTGCAGACGGTGTTGATCCAAGAAATTGGCAAAACAAGAAAGGGATAGCACACGAGATCTAAAATGGATGAGTAAATGGACAAATGTTTAGACAGGTTCAGGCCCTTTCAATGAGAAGTAATACCTAACTCCTGTTTCGGGCGGATGGATATCTCGTTCGAAAACTTGCAGTTCTCCCCGTCAATCCTTCGCCGCGTGTATATTGATCTAACGATCGAGTTGTGATTATGCCCTCAGGGGGTTCCCTACCCTTCTTATATAGGTTTGAGAGCAGGGTTACAAGCAGGAAAACCATGTTGGACATGATATAGGTTTTCTTATCTCTTTACATAATCATACCTAACCAAAACTATGGGCATTACGGTAAGGCAATTTTCAAGTCCTAATCTATTACATAATGTATAGACATGGCCCACCTCCTATCTTTAATCGGATAAGCTGTCTATGTGGGTATATGGTACTCATAATCTCCACAGCAGCCCCTGAGACCTTCACAGTCGAAAAATAATCTTCTCTCAACATCTTCTCCGTAGTCTTTAGAATGCTTTACCAAAACATGAGGTTGTGGAGGGCTGAATTTTTTTTTGAAAAATAATAGATTATATATTTAGGTGCATCGACTAGATGCACCTAATTAGGTGTAGCCCCCCAACTATGTCATTAGTTGAATAAAACTAAACATATAGTCAAAGTATAAATAAATCAACCAGTCGAGTGTTTTTATTAAAGAATCATGTAATACGTGGTGTCAAATCCAAGTCAATAATGCTCAAAATGGATTTACCAACTGCCTACTACTAATGACCAAAGAATATCATAAGTAGCCAGAAAGCAAAAGATACCGGTCTTGAAAAAATTGCACATATATGTGGCTTTTATAAGAAATAAATAATGACAAAGCATTCAGCTAATCGCATTATCAACACATAAGTCAAACAGTGTTTTAACTTTTAATAAAAAGCTATGAAGGCTCAATGTTTGTCACCTGTCTAAAATGCATTGGACCAACCTTTATAAAAGAGTCATGTAACTGCTATAAGATAGGATTTTAAAGATATTGGGCACACTTCACGTGCATATCGCAAAAACAAATATGCTTAAGTCCCTAAGGACACGCATTAGGCCATAGCTAGAGTTGGAATGCAAGCGCTTAACAAGGTGAGATCGTCATTTTTACTCCTTCATTTTATAGTGGTTTTGGTCTTCCGACCTCTGATTTCTTCCGCGGTCTTTTGGATTTTTATGGGATTAAAATTTACTATCTTAGCCCTAACTCGATCATCTATATTGCCATCTTTATTCACCTCCGTGAAGCTTTTCTGGGAATCCATCCCCACTTTAATCTCTTCCGTTGCCTCTTTTATTTGAAAGCTCAACCGTCTAAAGAAAACCCTTGCATGGTTGGGGGCTCAGGGTTCCATCTACGAGGAAATCTTCAAAAACTCTATTTCTCTCTACCTCTCATATCCTCAAATAAAGGATGGCATTCTAATTGGTTCTATATCTTGAACCCCTCTCCTTGCCTCCCCGACTTCATCGGACTTCCGCTCATCCATCAACCTCAATGGAACTCCTTGCTTGATGGCACGGATAAGATTGAAGCCAATGTTTTGCATGGCCGGATAGCCAAAATAAAGGACAAGGGCTTGAAAGGCGAGCAAATTACTCGGCATTTTATCAAATGCCGACTAGCTCCAATAAAAGAGAGGTCAAAGCCAGCCTTTGAATACGAAGGCTAGTCGGATCCCAACCTTGAAGATCCTTAGTCCATCAACTTCAAAGTCATGCGTCAGAGGATGTACAAAGTATTCTCTTCGGGAATAGTCGTAAATTATTCTCATAAGTTCCCGGTGACTCCGTTCAGTCTACTTCATCCTCCTCCTCCAGTATCTAAACTTTATTACTTGTTTGTAATCAATTATTTCAAAATGCCTCGAATCTTGATCATTTTATTTTATGCAGGAAAATCAATTTCTCATCTTGAACCCAACTTCAATTCGTTGCTCTCCAAAGAAGAATCCGAGCGGTAGGAGTCGACCTGCTGGGGGCCCTACTATCAAACCACACGTGCACACCAAATTGCCAGCCACAGAGAAGAAGACCAAGAAGGTCGAGAAAAAGAAAGGGAAAATGATCGGCGATTTATCTAACGAAGACAAAGGCCCAGCCCTAAGCCCCCGACTGGCGATCGGTTGGGAGAAGCTGAAAATACAAAGAAGAGTCAAGAGCCTCCGACTGGAAACCAGTCGGGTTTTTATGAAGAAACTACTACTAGGCAGGAACAGCTAACCAGAGACCAGTTGGCAAATACTACCTCAGAATCACCACAAGTAGGCGAAGATGAAGGAAGAAAATCTGATGTTGCTCCTATTAATAATCAAGCAGACCAATATGAAAAATTCCAGAGCCCCCCTTGTGAATAGCCGAAAATAAACGAAGGTAAATATTCCTGACTTAAACTCCTTTAAGATTAATATTTAAGTATAACACCATTGCTCGGATATCTGACCAGAACCCACAACGGATGAAGAAGAAGAAATCCTTCGCATCAAATATCTAGAAGACTCCCTGCCACCAATAAAACTCCAATGGCGTGGGGCAGACGGCTTAGCGCACGGGATCATTCTGAATAGGCAAAAAGAAGCCGAAGAAAGGGACAAGTTGGTAGAGGGGCTTAATGAGTCCACTAAGCTTTTAAAGGTAACTAAAAAATTCTTCTCCTTAAAATTCCTAAGTAAACCAGTCACCCATATACTTTTCATGTCTTTTTGGCTCGGTAGAGGATTTATCTTCAATCTCGAGAAAAATCAGAAACCCTCAAAAAACTGGTGCCTCATCTAGAGACGCTTGAAGCAGTTAAACAAGAGCTGGCTAAGGCTAAAGAAGCTGCAAAATCCCAAGATCGCATCCAAAGAGAAGAAATCCACAAGCTTTGAGATGCTAATTTTGATTACCGAGGAACAGTTGAGGGTAGGTTATACTCATCTCTTGTCTTCAATTCGATAATCCTTTGCTATTGAAACCTCCCTCATACACATCCATTATTGCAGCCCAGAGAGCTCAAATTGAATCATTAAAGGTCCAACTAAAGAAAGCCGAAGAAGCCAACTCTAAACTCCAAGAAGACAAGGATAATGCTATAACCAAACTGGAAGGTAAAAATTTGCTGCTTATCTTTAAACTTAAAGAGTGCTTGAAAAATATAATCTGTCTTAACCTGCATTACTTTAGCTCGCAAAGCAAAAACCCAAGCTGAATTCGAAGTCTTCACTGAGCGCATCAAGAGGGCAGAATCCATACAGGATGACATCGCCAATGCTGCAGCTGCTGTGCTCAACGCCATCTTCCAGAACAGTTTCGGTTCCAGTTCAGAGGACGCCACCAAGATCTTCGACAAATTTAGGAGTGCTCCTGATAAGTACTATAAGAATATTGCCGAAGCAGCCACCATGGGAGTAAGCCCGGCCCTGGCATTGACAAAGTCATTATCTCCCCGAGTGGATTTTATTGCAATTAGAGATGGCTTTGTAGATGACACTTTCGAAGAGCAAGCGCTTGAATTCATCAACGAAGCTGAAGAATCTACTCGGAAGATAGCCAAAGATGTAATAGAAGAATTCTAAAGTTAGACTTCCACTTGTAATATAACAGGTGTTTGTAAATGTCTAACTTATGTATGATGTTGTTCTAACTATGATTTGTGTATATAGCAAGAAAACTTTTGTCCGATCATGCTAAGCCTAAAACTTAGTTTAGTCTTCAAAATTTTTGCAATGCTTGTCAACATCTCATAGCCAAAGCAAACCAATGATAAACCAAACAAATTTGTGTCAATGAAATGAAATAATTCTTCATTATCATAGATAGCCCCCAACTGCCTACTTAAGAAGGCAAATGATAAACCCTGAACTCCACACAATACGCTCAAGGATCTGGTTGTCTCGATCTTTTAGCGAGTTGATGATAACTATAATTTGGGAGAAACATTGACGATCCGACTACAACCGTACAAGACGTTGTTGTGTTGCGCCTTAGCGATCGATACACCTCTTCGTGGGTTGTTGATCTTGCTAGCACAGATCAACCTTATTCCTGCAAGAAAATCAAAGAAACAAGCAAGAACAAGATAAAAGCAATTTGAATTGCACATAGGAATTGAATACACACGATAAGTTCGGGTTCCGAAGACAAATAGACGAGCGGTTTAGCCAACACGCGCGCTGCAAGTAAGTAGCAAGTTGCTAACTCTAATCAGCAAAATCCGAGATACCCTAAAGGGGTACCTAGATAGTTAAGGAGGTGGGAGGACGACCAAGGGGTCTCTAGGGTCTTGCTCCACCAGGTTGGGGTACAGCCCACATGGGCCCCACTTAGGCCGAGGTCCCAGATGACAAGCCCATAGGCTCATTATAAGTTATGCAACATCTTGTTTCTACGATTGCGGCCGACTAAGAAGAAATTTAGAGATCAGGCTGGATCCGTTGGAAAGAGGACTCCGAGAGCTTTCCATCAAGTACTCATGAACCCAAAATAGATCTCATACGCATATTTGGTGGCCGTTTGAAGTCAGCATTGTAGCAGGTAGCCAAATTGGATTTCAGAACTTCTATAGCTCAATCTCAATGTCTTCCAGTTGTCCTATGCTCACGGTTTTATCAATGGTAGTTATGGCCACATCAGCAAAATACTTAATGTAACAGATACATAAGGATAATTCTAAGTATAAAAACGACGTAGATGCTCAATGTTCCAAGAATTCTTGATAGGTGATCCATCTTCACGTTTCAACCGATAAGCTGCTGGACGAGTCAATTTTGATATGATAAATGGCCCATCCCAAAGGGGAGACAACTTATGCCTATCCTTGGTTGTTTGAATCTTTCGCATGACCAAATCCCCAATAATGAATGCCCTGGAACAAACATTGCGATCATGATATCGCCGGAGTCCTTGAAGACATCTTGCTGACTGGATAAGAGCAATATCACAAGCTTCTTCCAGCAGATTTAAGTCTTTCCCGTGATCTTGGTCACTCTTATCCTCATCAAACTTACGTACCCAAAGGGACTCAAATTTCATCTCACTCGGTCATATAGCTTCAGTTCTGTATGCCAAGAAAAAAGGAGATTGACTTATTGCCTGACTGGGTGTAGTCCGTAATGACCAAAGGATCGAAGGCAATTCTTCTACTCACCGGCTGGCATAAGGTTGTAATTTATCAAAAACACGAGCTTTCACTCCTTAGAGAATCATCCCATTGGCACGTTCCGCTTGGCCATTGCTCTTCGGGTACGCAACAGAAGCATAACATATCTTGATGCCAAAATCCTCGCAGAAATCTTTAAACCTGTAATTATCTTGATGCCACCAGTGAATTGAGTACCATTATCAGTAATTATCCTGTTTGGAACTCCAAACCAGTGCACAATGTTAAGAAAGAAATCCCGTGCCCTATCAACTATGATTGTAGCAACCGGCTTAGCCTCAATCCACTTGGAGAATTTGTCTATCCCAACAAACAAATGTGTGAAACCTCCTTGAGCCCTTTTGAAAGGACCCACATGTCTAGCCCCCAAACGGCAAAGGGCCATGAGAGCGGTATTGTTTGCAACTCTTGAGCCAGAACATGAATCTGTCTTGCAAAAAACTGGCAACCTTCGCAAGTCCAAACAATCTTCTCTGCATCTGTTGTTGTCGTGAGCCAGGAAAAATCATGCCTGTAAGCTTTGCCGACAAAAGTACAAGCCGCAGCATGACTGTCGTAAATGCCCAAGTGGATATCTTGTAGCAACAATTATCCTTCCTCAGGCAGCACACACCGTAGTAAAATACTAGTCGGGCTTCAGTTGTAGAGTTCTTCTTCTGAAAACACGTAGCAATGACTTCATTGACAAACTCGCTCGGCTTCATTCCGGTCTTGAGGCAATTCCTGTTTGGTTAAAAACCTAATGAATGAAATCCTCCAATCAGTATCGAGCATCAAGACTTGCCTTGTCTTATCCTCTTCAAAAACTTCTTTGTTTGAAACAGTGGGTTCATGAAGGTGTTTGACGAAAACATCTGTGGGCGCGACCTTCCTTTTGGATCCAAAGTTTGCCAATTCATCAGCAGCTTCATCGTGATGCCTTAATACGTGAGACAGCTCCAAGCCATCTAACTAATCTTTTAACTTGCGAACCTCTTAACGGTAAGCAATCATGTTGTCATTCAAGCAAGATCAGTCTTTCATGACCTGGTTGACAACCAACTGAGAATCCCCGTGCACTATCATTCAGCATATCCCTAGAGATATAGCAAGGTGCAAACTGTAAAGCAAAGACTCATACGCAGCCACATTATACAATGTCGAAAAGTGAATTTGAAGAACATATCGTAGCCACTTCCCAGTTGGGGAAATAAGGACGATCCCAGCTCCAGTGCCTGTAACTCTTTTAGACCCGTCAAAATACATAGTCCAGTATTCCAGCTTCCCCACCAGTGTCCCTTTTTTGATCTCCGTCCACTCAGCAACAAAATCAGCCAACACTTGGGATTTGATTGAAGTTCAGCTTTAAAGGGTATATCAAATGCAATGCATTGCAGAGCCCACTTTGCAATACGCCCGGTTGATTCCCAATTATGAAGAACATCGCCAAGTGAAACAGACGTAAACATAGTAATCGGGTGGCTATGGAAATAATGTGCTAACTTCCGTGCTGTGATCAGTACTCCATATAGCAACTTTTGGACTTGTGGGTAACGCGTCTTGGAATCAGCCAGAACTTCACTGACGAAGTAGATAGGCCTTTGAACTTTCTGAATGTGTTTCTCCACTTCATGTTCTAAAACCAACACCATGATAACCACCTGAGAAATCACCGAAACATATAGTAACAATGGCTCCTGTGGAAGAGGTGAAGCCAACACGGAAGGTGTGGTGAGGAAGTTCTTGAAATCTTCGAAGGCTTGCTGGGCTTCGGTCGTCCATTGGAAATGATCAGTCTTCTTTACCAACTTGAAGAAGGGCATGCCACGTTCTCCAAGCCTAGAAACAAACTAAATAAGTGCCGCCATGAACCCAGTAAATGTTTGAACATTTTTCTTAGTGCTGGGCGGTTGCATATTGCGTATAACATAGATCTTCTTTGGGTTGGATTCAATGCCATGATGCAACGCCATGAATCCAAGCAGCTTCTTAGACAGTACTCCAAAGGTACACTTCTTCGGGTTCAACTTCATCCTAAAGGCCCGGATATTCTTGAAGGTTTCTTCTAGGTCACCAATCAAATCATCCTTCTGCTTCATCTTGATGACAACATCGTCAACATAGGCTTCCATGTTACGTCCAAGTTTAGATTGCAAAAATCTTTGAATCATGCGTTGATAAGTGGCACCAACATTCTTCAGGCCGAAAGGCATCGTGATGTAGCAGTATGCCCCGAACGGTGTGATAAACTAGGTCTTTAGGTAGTTGGATTTCTTGAGGCTGATTTGATAGTATCCCGAGTAGCAAACGCAAAAACTCAAAAGCTCGAAACCGACCATTGAATCAACGACTTGGTCAATACGAGGTAATCCAAAAGGATCTTTGGGGCAGGACTTGTTGAGATCCGTGTAGTCCATGCACATACGTCATTGTCCCGTGTTCTTTCGAACTAGGACTGGATTAGCCAGATAGTCGGTATGGTAAACTTCTTTGATAAATCCAACTACCAAAAGTTTAGTCAGTTCTTCCTTGATAGTATCTCTTCGATCTTGAGCAAATCATCGGAGTCGTTGTTTAATAGGGATCAACCAGATCCAGCGTAATCTTCTTTATCTTGGCGTCGCCTTCTCCCGATTGTGATATCTTCTTTGCAGGGATCTCTCCTTCTTGCGATGTCGATGCAGCTAGACGGTTCTCTTGTTGGCCGAGTGCTATGTCACGAGATTGGCCCATCTCATAGCTTTATTTGTCACAAGTAAATGCTTGCTTGGCGTCGCTACGTAGTGAAATACCTCCTTGCAGCCCTGGCATCTTCATCATCAAGTGTAGTGGGGCATGGCCATGAACTTTGCAAGGGCCGGCCTTCCCAATATGGCATAGTAAGCTGCCTCAAAGTCAGCAACCTCAAAGCAGATGTTTTTGGTCCAGAAATTTTCTCGACTGTTGAAAGTGATTGGAAGAGTGATTTGGCCAAGTGGTGTTGAAGACATCCTAGGGGATAACCCCATGAAATGGAGCAGAGCTTGGCTTCAACTCGGATCTTGGATGTTGCATTTTGTCCAGCGTTTTTGCGAAGAGAATGTTGAGTGCGCTACCGCCATCGATGAGAACGCGCTTCAACTTCATGTTGCAAACCACTAGGTCTAACAATAAGGGGTACTGCCCCGGGTGAGCGACTCAGTCAGGATGATCCAAGTGGTCGAACAATGATTGACACCTCGGACCATCGTAGATATTGGGTACTTCAAGTTGAATCACATTGATCTCCTGATCAGTCAATTTCAGCTTCCAGACTCATATGTGAGCGAGTCCCCAAAGATATGGTTCAACTCTGCCTGTTGGTCTTGAAATGCACCCGAGCCAGCTTCACCGTCATCTTTCTTTTGCCTAGAAGTTTCTTCACTGGAATCTTTTGAAGATGAAACAATCCTTGGCCATATGCTTGGAATTAGGATGATGAGTTCATTGGGCGTTCATTATCTTGTAGTAGTTATTTACACGAGGATGCTGATAATGTGAAGTCATGGCCACCAAATCTTTGGGTTTGCGCTTACGCTCCTTCTGATTATTGTTGTTGTTATCCTTCTTGGAACACCAATGACTTCCTGACTACTTTTCTTCTTGTGATGCATTGATAGCGTCGGAAGACTTAGCATAAGAACTCCCCGTCTCGAACAACTTCATGACAGTGCATGGTGGGTTGCGACTGAACTTGCCACTGAGTAACTCATCTTGAATCCCCTTCTGGAAAATAGCAATAATGATATCGTCAGTGACCTCTGGGATCTTGTTGTGGGCCTTCGAGAAACGTCGGACGTAATCTTTAAAAGACTCGTTGGGACGCTTAACAATGTGGTACAAGTGGAAGTGAGTGTCCGGCCTCTCGTCGGTGCCTTGAAAATTTGCAACGAAGTAGTTTTGGAGCTCGCCCCAAGAATTAATAGATCCTCTCGAGAGTCCAGTTAACCAACTCCTCTCTGAATCGGTGAGTGCGACAGGCAAGTAATTTGCCATAGCCTTGTTGTCTCCTCCTGCTGCGCAGATGGTGAGAGTGTAGACGGTGAGCCATGACTCAGGGTCGGTTTTGCCGTCATACTTCTCCATTCCGATCGGCTTGAAGCCAGTCGGCCAATCCACTTGACACAGTTCATGACTAAAAGCTGGTACACCATCATCGTCGTTGTCGAGAGAGCCCTGGCGGTCATCATGATGTGCACGATTTCCCGGATCTCGATGGATTTGATTTAAGGTATCACGCAAATCTCTTGGTATATGGTGTCCACGTCCGTTGTCATGACGCCTATCGTGATGTGCGCAGTGACGATCTTTGTCACGATTGTGACCTACATCCGACTGGTTTCGATGGTGACCACCATCGTCCTGACGAGGCTAGCTTGATGTTGTGTGACCTTTACTATGCTTAGGTACCTAGTGGCCTTTTGAACCATGATTAGATAGTAGCCATCTGCTAGTAGGTATCCTTGGGGACTCGGCGAAATACTCCTCTGCTCGGTGGGAAGGCCCGGCGCTCTCATCCTGTTGTGCTGCTGTAGTCACGATCATAGTCTTGACTTTGCTGAGCGTTGGAGTCATGTTGTCTGGGCCTGCATCGATGAGGGTATCAATGAGCGTGACTGCCACCACGGCGTTCTGCTGAGGCATAGTAAAGATGTTGGTGTCATCTATACGGGTTTGAATGATGCTATTGTGAGCGGCATGGCCTATTCTGATCAGATCTCGTTGTCTTTGGTGCTCTTCCTCCTCTTTGTGTAGATGCTCCTGTTCGATGGTACTCGCTCCTCCTCTTGCTCCCTCATGATGCGAGTTTGTTCATCTTCGTTTGTAGCTCCGGCCATGAAAACAACAAAGAAGAGCGAAGTATAATCGCCGTCGAACTCGGAGCTATTGACATTTTCCGTGTCGAAGTTGGTGGAGCCATCCAAGTAGCTGAGATCATTGACGATCTCCGTAATGCTATACGAATCATGTGGCTGGATCAAGACTCCCACTTGCCTAGATCCAGAATTGGACATAACCGAACCGTGCCTA